>BOLG01001565.1:0-117500 GCA_016861445.1 Oryzias woworae
TTTGCTGATTGAAGCTTTCAGGAAAACGTCTGCTTTTCTTTTCAACAAACTAGAAAAAGTTCTGATCAGAAAATTGGTCTCAGAAAAGTCAAACCCGTCACTGATTTGTGTGGAAAATCCTGTGGAACCAAGCGATCAAAGTATTAATCCATTTGATGAAAATTTGTAATTCTCGATGGTTTAAATAAAGTTGAGGATCTGCAGTAAAACGCTTTGATCTGCTGTGACCTGAAGCTCTCCTCGCCGCGCTCTCCCCCCCCCGCCTCGACCCAAGGTGAGCGCTCCGCGGGCCTCCACCTGGCCACCACCGACCTGGATGATATCAACCTGGACCAGGTGGATCAGAGCCTGAGGGCCCTTTAAAAAAAACTGGCCCCCACTCATCCTGGCACGAGCCTTGCCCCCACCCCTGCCCCGCCCTCCACCGTCACCGAAGCTGAACCCAACCGCCTCCAACCACCCCCCAGCTCGTCTCGACTGACTCCCCAGCGGCACAGACCGTCTCCCCCCACCGCCATGAACCCCCCTCCAATCCTTCAGCCACGACGCACAAGGGGAACAGGCCCCCTCCCCCGCGCCCATCCCTCCCACCACCCTCCTACCTCCCAGACAGCATGGCCTCCATCCTCTCCTCAGCCCAAACGGCCTCCTCCACCCCCACCTCCACCTCCGCCCTCCGCCCCCTCCCCCACCACCACCCCCGCCACAGCACGCTGAGGTCTCCCACAGTGGTTACGGCCACCAGCACCATCACCTCCAGCATCCTCCCAGTCCTCCGGAGCACAGGAGTGAGTGGGAGTCAGGCGGGTAATATCTCCCCAGGGGGGGGCTCTACTCCTCCAACACCAGTGAACTGTCCTACCCCCCCAGTCCAAAGGTCAGACATCTGCTTGTCTCTGGTTTGGACTTCAGTGCTTTTGTTTCTCCCCTGAGCCGCTCTGCTACATTCTGTGAGTTCTGATGTGTCTTTGCTGGGGAGGCAGACCCCCCCCCATCCTGAGTGTGGTTTGTTATGGTGGGGGGGCTGATGTGTTGTGTGAAGTCTGCGTGGCCTTTGAGCAGCAGCGATGCTGTGACAGAGTGCAGTGGTTGTGCTGGGGGGTCCTGATGCTGAACTGTGCTCTGCTGGCGTGCAGGTGATGAGGAACACCTCCCACGCCAGCCGTGTTTTCCACTTCAAGCAGCATGCTGGTGAGTTTTGTCCGGTGAAGGTGGCGCCCGGCTCTTGGAGTCTAAGTTTCAGCTTTTGTTTGTTGTTGTTTTTTGTCGGGGGGTGTTTAACCTGATAGCAGCTGGCTCCCAGCCCCCCCCAACCAGAGGCGACAGATGGCTCCTGTAATGTCAAAGCCTGTCATGCTGCCACAGTCGCAGACTCACCGACCAGAGCCGCACAGATCCGCCCACCGCCCTGACGGCCTGGTAAGAAACACACCAGTCAAGCCCCGCCCTCCCAGTCCCCCCTGCTTAACGAGGCAGATAAATCAATCAGACATCTGAAAGGTTTTTCCATCATCTGCCATGGATGTTCCAGACTCCAACCGGAGGTCTCCTGATCTCTGGGGGGCTGAAACTGGGCAGGTGATGTATTTTTGAGCTGCGTGTTTACAGCTCTGCCTTAACGCCGCGCTCTGACACCTGTGGACACCTGAGGCTTTTATGAAGGAGAAAGCTCCTGCAGCTCCTGCTGCTCCTGCAGTCCTGCTGCTCCTGCTGCTGCTCCTGCATGGAGAGCTTCACTTCCACTCTGAAATAGATCTGAACAGGTGATGGGAGCATTCAGTTACAGAGATGATGCTTACATCCGTGGAGTTCAGGCTGGACTGAAAAATGCTAAAACTGAAGCGTAATCTGAAGCTTGTTTGTTGGAGAAACGGTGGCTTTGCGTCTGCTTCAGCCTGCTCTCTGTCTTCAGGGTTGGTCCAGATCTGAAGCTCGCCATCAAACAGAAACTGGTTTTTAAGGATCTGTTCTTTCTCACTTCTTTTTCTGTTTCAGCCTCCAGAAATGCTGAAGCGGATGGTGCCGTTTAACTCGTCATTTAAATCAAACAACAAACAACACGTAATGCATGCATTTCCTGCGGTTTTTCCTCCTCCTGAGTGATGTCCTCCTGCTCCTCCTTCCTGACTGGTCTCCCTGCTCGCAGATGCCGCTCCGCTTCCCTCTACGGGCGCTGGCATTGCCTGCGTTCTGGTGGAGCAGCTCATGCATGAGTTTGCTTTGATTTGTAGCAGAAACCGGCAGCCGTGAACACTGGCGCCGTTTGGACCGCTTCAGGGTCAACTCATAGAGGCGGACCGAGACCCCACAGAAGACAGGAACCACATTTTCCTGAATAGTTTTTGGATTCATCAACAAAACCTCCTGAAATATTGGAGTTACAAACGTTTTTAGTGAATTGAAAAGTTTCATTTGTGATTAGTTTCCATGATTTTTAAGAGTTTGATGAAGGAAAAGCTTTCCAGAACGTTCTCCAGAGCTGCTTTGATCCTGACGGTTTCTTCTGAGCAGGTTCTGCATGAGAAGGTCAGACCTTTCCCCCACGGTACTTCTCCTTCCTTCAACCTGCAAAGGCCCTGGTCTTTGGGTGTGGGGGGGTACGTCCTGGTTGTTTTGGTAGATGAGGTCTGCTTGTCGTCATGTTCACACACGGTCAGTTTGGTGACCGAAGCTCTTCCTGAAAACAGAGTTGGATCCATCACCTTTGCAGTTGGTTTCTTCTGGCTCTCCTGACCTTTCTGTGTGTGTTTGACTCACAGAAAACTTCTGAACGTCTGAAGTTTGATGGTTTTTCTCTTCAGTGTACAGCATGAAATGCAGCAGCTGCAAGAACAGCAGTGAAATGTGTGTTTATGCTGCAGGAGAATGCATTGAATACGAGCTTCCCTCATAGAAATAAACAGCTCTCAGACGTTTACTGAAGGTTCTCTGTGTCTAGTAGTTGTGTCTTTCCTGGTTCTCAGAGGAAGAACCCTCCTCAGAGCTTCACATTACTGAAGGTTTGCAGAAACCAGAAACTGGTTGTCAAAGGAAACCTGCTGCTCTGTGTCTTCTTCTCCTGTTGCTGTAATAATGAACTTTAACAGATTTGATGCTGTTTTTTTCTCAGGGATTTCAGAAGTATGTGGAGGACTTCGACCCCTACTCCATGGTACAGTATGGACAGGGCGCCATCTACATGCAAACGGTTAAAAACTGTTAACAGAAACATGAACCTGTCTGCTTCTGCGAAAGATCTGGAGAAATATCTGCCAATGCTCCTGGTGTTTCATTCCATCACTAGTCACTGCTTAAAGTTGGAGCTCCATAAAGTGTAAATATTGCTGCAGCAGGAATTCACAACATTTAAAAAATGATAGAAACAATAAAACTGTCAGGATTTGGTGAGAATCTGAAATCTGGTGGTGGTTGAATAAGCAGTTCCAGGATCAAACCATCAGCTTTAAAAATCTCAGGTGGAAGCAGGTTGGAGCTGAACTGACTTTGATCTGATGGTGGTTTTGTCCTCCTTTGAGCCTCTCCTTGCTGCCTTCTCCTCCTCCGTCTTCTACAGTTCTCCTCGGAGCAGATAGCCGGCCGGGATGTGAGGCTGCTCAGGATCAAGAAGGTCGTTTCTGCTGCGTGTTAAGAACCTCTTTGACATGACAAACGCCTCCTCTCTGTTCTGACGTGTTTTGTCTGCCGTCCTTCAGGCCGGACAGCTCGACCTCTCTCTGGAGGGGGGGCTGACTCTCTCTGGGGAAGCTGGTGGTGTCGTCAGTTTATGAGGGCGGAGCGGCCGACAACACGGGTCAGTCTCAGGCTGCTACCATGAAAGTGAGGATAGGAATGACATGCGCTGGCTTCCTCTAATGGAATCAGCTGTAATTTAAAAAAACTGTGTGTGTGTGTGCGTGCATGCTCCTGTGTGTGTATTATGTGCTTACCATGCTCATGCCTTTGTGTGCACATGTCCGTTGTTTTGTAGGTGGGATTGCTCCAGGGGATGAACTCATGGCTGTAAATGGGAAGATCCTGGTCGATGCCTCATTGATGAGGGACAGAACTCTCTGGCGCGGGGCTGGGGAGCGGCGGGGTACTGGTCCCTTTTAAAACAACAGCTTGCATGTATCTTCAGTGCAGGATGGTTGATTATTTTTATCCCCTCAGGACTGGATCGATGTGGTGATCGCGGTTTCTCCTCCAAAAGACTATGAGGATGAAGTGTAAGCATTGCAGTCATTTATTGACAGTTTGTTGAAACGCCGGCTACAGCAGTGCATCATGGGTCGCTGGTGTGTGCATGTGTGCAGCAGTAAGTCAGCGTCAGTCAGTCCCACTGTGAACAGAAAGGCGTTGAGGCAGCGCAGCTCTGTACAGACACGGCTACGTACTTCAGCACTAGTCCTTCCTCTCTGGTAATCATCATCATCCTCTCCTCTTCATCCCACTTGAAGGAGGGGGGGGTGCGGCGTGTGGTGTGGCATTTGTTTTTGTTTGAGCCCGCTCTTTCAGGACATGTGACAGTCTCTGCCAATCAAGCACTGGTGGTTCTGGTGCTGTTTTTATCACCAGAACACCACATTCCTGCCTACTGACAGAACTGAATCTGAGCGGCGCCGCCACATCCAGCCCCAGTCGGGTCTGAGTCCAGACAGTTTGTCTGCGACCTCCCGCCGCCTTCACAGCTCTTCTGATGGATGCTGTTCCTCTAGACTGTTACATGTTCTGCAACCCCCCCTCTGTAAAGGCATGGTCCAGGTTGGGTTTTCTAACCACCACTCAGGTTCCAGACTTTTATTTTGAAATGCACAATCCTATTTGAAATGAATCCCTCCTCTTTCACTCTTCTGTACGTCACTGGAGGCTCAGCTGCAGCGCCGACCAAAGAAGTGCAGGAGTAGGACAGGGGGTGGGTTTAAAAGCTAAAGCGCAAAAGCCAAACCCAGGAAGGTGACAGTCTTTTGTGGAGGAAGTCCTTAGATGTTTCTCTTCACTCTGGCCAGTCTGGATTTCTTCATCTGCTTCTGTTTGGCTGGACGTGCACATTAAATCCTGTTTGATGGACAGGAGTGCTGGACAGTGAGAAACTTTTCCTTCATTTACTTTAACATTTTTAGATTTATCAATCAAACGGAACAGCAGTGAACTTTCTTTACATGGATCAGATTTCGTTCATTCAGACTTTTCTTGATCTTTGCATAATAAAACATTTCATTTCTGCCAACATGGTTTGAAAAAACAGAACATGGACAGAAAAAAATATTTTGTTTTTATAAAATTGTAAAAAAAAAACCATTCAGATCAACTTTGATATGAATTCAGAAGCAAGATAGTTTCCTTAAAAAACTGGATCATGTACTAAAAATATTCTTTTAGTTCAAGGATTTTTATTGTCATTTTACTACAGGATGAAACAAAATTAGTCTCTCTGTTCCCGGCCAACCAAAGACATAGCAATAAAATATTACATTTAAATACAATTAAAATAAAATATACCATAAAACATACCAATATAATCACATTTGTAGATATTTTCATTGGCTGGGTTCTAAAGGTTGTT
Source organism: Oryzias woworae (assembly GCA_016861445.1). Lineage (NCBI taxonomy): Eukaryota > Metazoa > Chordata > Actinopteri > Beloniformes > Adrianichthyidae > Oryzias > Oryzias woworae. The sequence goes on from BOLG01001565.1 coordinate 5,543, forward strand.
ATGCTGTTGATAATCCCAGACTTTTCCAAACTGTTGGCTTTTCCGCTTGGGAGTTTCTAAGAGATTGTGAAGAACAAGTCTAACGAAGATTCTGTAAAAACACATTTGAAAATTTGAATTGTTGTGAACAGAAAAAAACCAAAGATTGTAAAAATACATCTTCAAGCTTCAAGAAAAAGCCAGAAAAATCAAAGCAAATCCTTAAACTTCTCAGATGTAGAAACGTCGTTTTCCAGGAGAGAGCTTCTTTAACAACCATGTTAACCTTCACGACTTCACAAACGCTTCTCTGAAGAAACCACAAAACCTTTCAAATCTGCTTTATTTCCAGTATTTTGTTGCAAAAACCACACATCATCAGCTCGTGGAATACCGTGACCGCTGATGCTGTAAAGGAGTTCAAGGTTAATGTACGGAAACGGGAAACAGCAGCAGATCTGTAACTGAAGGAGTGAAACAAACAGAGGGTTCTGAAACGGAGAACTCATCAGGTTCGGGGTCCGGCCTGGACGTTAGAGATCAGAGAAATGTTTTGGTTGGATCTTTGAGAGGCGCGCAGAAGCAGATGAGGGTTTCTCTTTCTGGAATAAAACATGGATCTGGTTCTATGAGAGGTTTTACTCGTTTTTAACGTCTTCCTGATGATCTTCAGAACCGGCATGAGCGTGTTCTGTTGTGCTTCATGTGCAGAGAAGTAAATGTGTGATGTTCAGACTCATTGTGATAGGATCATTTGTAAATGAGAAGATTATTCTGTCTTTCTCCTGCAGGACGTTCTTCTAGCCTCGTCAAACGCAGCTGGAGGAGACCAGATTGATTGCCTGGAGCCTCTTGAAACCTTCTGCTCGCTTCGACTTTTCTTTTCTCTGATTTAGCGTCTCGTCCTGCAGATCGACTCCATCCATTGATGTTCCATGCCATTGTCTCGGTTAATGTCAGAGGTTAATCAAGTCAACATTTTGTCTCCTGCATTCTCACATGTGAATCCTGAAAGTGGTCGAACTCAGAGATTTGACCTTTGCAAAAGTTTGTATTTAAAGGTTAAATGAAAACTGTGATCAGTAGAACCTCCTCTGAGTCTGTCAGTGTCTAATAAAAGTCTGCTTAAACAAAGACGGAGCTTCTGCTCATTTCTGGGGGAGGGATGTGTGTGCAAACACGTTAAAGCGGAGATGAGTCTGTTGCATTTTCAGACTTTGAATGTTTTTTCCAATTCTTTGAATATTTTTTGATATATTTGGTGGCATGTGAAGCCCAGCAGCCTCAGAGCGCCTGGAACAAACATGTTTGTTCAGGTTTCTACACGTCACAGAGAAGCTGCTGCAAACCAACGCAGCCTTTGTTTGGCTTCATCTCCAGGGAAACAAGTGTCCGTCCAGAGTGGAGAATGTTTGGAGCATTTTCAAGAGGTGATGAGGCTGATTCATCACAGCTTTTATTCCACCTTTGAAAAGAGAGCGCGTAATGCTGGTTTTTCACATTCTTCTTCTCACATTGTTCTCTGCTCTGCAACAAATCAGACTGTTTTAATACCTGAAAGCAAATGTCCTCATGAATTCATTCCTACTTTTGGACTTTAATGTACTGTCATGCCAGAACATGTTTTAATCCAATGTTCATTTTGTAAATGTCCACATCAAAGTCCGTTTGTGTCTCAGTTAAAAAAGATCATTTTTTTCACGTTTGCCACGATTTGTAGGTAATTTCTTAGGAATTTTGAGACTGACATGTTTTAAAGGTTTGAAACAACGGTTCACGTGTCATGACTCCATCTTGGAGATGTTCCTGCTCACAGCCTCTTCTGGCTGTGGGGTGTCCGCGCGGGCAGAACTGGTCCCGGATCAGAAACATTCCCAGAAATCTGCTGGAAATCATCTCCGTGACGTTTCCTGTTCGTTTGTAGATTTTAGAGGAAACGCGCGCGTGCAGAACGGCGTGTGATGGATCACGCACGTCATTGTTATATAACGGCTCTGCGCGGATTCAGTTCTCCTGCTCAGAGGCTGCGGGTTTGACTCCGTGACCACCTGCTTGGGTTCCTGACGGAGCTGGAAGGGCTGCCTCCGTGAACTCCTCCTCCTCCTCCTTTTCCCGCCCCCTCCGTGCCAGGGTTCAGCACCGCGGACAGCTCCCTGTCACGCAAACGGCCGCCTGCAGCCGCGCGCTCGGACTCAGCACCTCGGACACCGGACGCGCTCCGGACGCTCGAGACGGTTCCGTTCGGGAGGTTTTGCCGCGTTTCTAGCGTTGTTCAAATAACGGATGTGACGGAGCCGGAGGGAGTGTGGAAGTCTGAGGAGCGAGGCTGCAACCATGATCCCGCGGTACAAACCGGTGAGCGCAGACACCCGCGCTTGTTGGTGTTTTTGTCATCCGACTGTTTCTGAAAGCAGCAGAACCGCGGGAGTCTCGCGCGTCACCCCGCAGCTGCTCCATCAGTCTTCTCGGGTCAAGTTTGCGTGAACCGCGCTCAGCATCATCCATCAGTAGAGCGGCACTTAACGGAGACGTTGGTCTGCGCGGCAGATGAGGAGGGACGCTCAACTCCCCCAACATGAATGACTCATCCTGCGCCGCCAACAGCGCACTCAGATGATAATGACGCAGTCCAGGGCGTTTTCACGCTGAGGCGCCGGAAAGCGCGCGCGGGGGTGTCCCGCATCAATCTCTTTATTTATAGCTCAGTCTTCAAATTTTCAACTCTTCAGACCTGGCGTCCCCACACGTACACTTCACATTTATGATTCTTATTACAAACACTTCTGCTTAGATCTGTAACACGTGTTACAGGTTAGTTTCAAATGTGACCAGTGTTTACAGGTTAGCTTAAATGTGACCAGTGTTTACAGTTTCGCTTAAATGTGACCAGTGTTTACAGGTTAGCTTAAATGTGACCACATGTTCACAAGTTAACTTGAATGTAATTACGTTCTTTACAGGTTAGCTTAAAATGTTACCACACTGTTAACAGGTTAGCTTAAATGTGACCAGTGTTTATAGGTTAGCTCAAATGTGACCACATATTTACAGGTTAGCTTAAATGTATACACGTGTTTGCAGGTTAGCTTAAATGTGACCAGTGTTTACAGTTAGCTGAAATGTGACCACATATTTACAGGTTAGCTTAAATGTGACCACGTGTTGACAGGTTAGCTCAAATGTGACCGGTGTTAATAGGTTAGCTCAAATGTGACCACATATTTACAGGTTAGCTTAAATGTATACACGTGTTTACAGGTTAGCTTAAATGTGACCAGTGTTTACAGGTTAGCTGAAATGTGACCACAAATTTACAGGTTAGCTTAAATGTTACCACATTTTTACAGGTTAGCTCAAATGTGACAACATATTTACAGGTTAGCTTAAATGTGACAAGTGTTTATAGGTTAGCTCAAATGTAACCAGATATTTACAGGTTACCTCAAATGTGACAACATATTTACAGGTTAGCTTAAATGTGACCAGTGTTTACAGGTTGGCTAAAATGTGACCACATATTTACAGGTTAGCTTAAATGTGACCAGTGTTTATAGGTTAGCTCAAATGTAACCAGATATTTACAGGTTAGCTCAAATGTAACCACGTGTTACAGGTTAGCTTAAATGTGACCAGTGTTTTACAGGTTAGCTCAAATGTGACCACATATTTACAGGTTAGCCTCAAATGTGACCACATATTTACAGGTAGCTAAAAATGTGACCACATATTTACAGGTTAGCTTAAATGTGACCAGTGGTTAATAGGTTAGCTCAAATGTGACCACATATTTACAGATTAGCTTAAATGAAACCAAGTGTTTACAGGTTAGCTTCAAATGTAACCACGTGTTTACAGGTTAGCTTAAATGTACCAGTGTTTAACAGGTTAGCTGAAATGTGACCACATATTTACAGGTTAGCTTAAATGTGACCAGTGTTTATAGGTTAGCTCAATGTGACCACATATTTACAGGTTAGGCCCAAATGTAACCACGTGTTTACAGGTTAGCTTAAATGTGACCAGTGTTTTATAGGTTAGCTCAAATGTGACCATGTGGTTTACAGGTTATCTTCAATGTGACCAGTGTTTACAGGTTAGCTAAACTGTGACCACATATTACAGGTTAGCTGAAATGTGATCACACATTTACAGGTTAGCTGAAATGTGACCACATATTTACAGGTTAGCTTAAATGTGACCACTATTTACAGGTTAGCTCAAATGTGACCAGTGTTTACAGGTTAGCTAAAATGTGACCACAAATTTACAGGTTAGCTTAAATGTGACCAGTGTTTACAGGTTAGCTAAAATGTGACCACATATTTTACAGGTTAGCTAAAATGTGACCAGTGTTTACAGGTTAGCCCAATGTGACCAGTGTTTACAGGTTAGCTCAAATGTGACCACGTTTTTACAGGTTAGCTGAAATGTGACTACATATTTACAGGTTAGCTCAAATGACCAACGTTTTTACAGGTTAGCTCAATGTGACCAGTGTTTACAGGTTAGCTGAAATGTGACTACATATTTACAGGTTAGCTTAAATGTGACCAGTGTTTACAGGTTAGCCCAAATGTTAACCACGTTTTTACAGGTTAGCCCAAATGTGACCAGTGTTTACAGGTTAGCTCAAATGTGACCACGTTTTTACAGGTTAGCTCAAATGTGACCACGTTTTTACAGGTTAGCTTAAATGAAACCACGTGTTTACAGGTTATCTTGTTTACAGCACGTGTTTACATTTTTAAGACTTTTGTGTAATTCCGAGGTTCTTCAACAGATCTTTGCGCATTTAACCCTGTAAAGCCTGAACCATTAAATAAATGACAGAAAATTCAAATTATTTGGATTTGGACCCTTATAGGTTCCTTTGAACATCAATTAAAAATTGTCCTTGATGACGGCTGACAGACTCATGTATCAAATAGATACGTTCGGCTTTAAAGGGATAAGCCCCGCCCCCAACAGCCTGCAAAAAGCCTGCTTCCTTAGATCTCTCCTCTCCATAACCCACAGAAGCGGAGTTTCCGGTAAACAGTAGAAATCACGGTTTCATTTACCAAAGAAGCCCTTCCTGAAGCCACCAGCCCATCACACCACCACCGCCATGTTTGACTGATGTTCTCTTTCTGGAAATCTGTGTAATCGGTCGGAATCCTGGGGAACTTTCATCTCATCTGAATCTTTTAAACACGCACGCTTTCCGTGACTTCAGTGCAGCTTTGGTTCATAACGGCCATGATGTCCATCACCAAAAGCCCTGATGGATTATGAAAATCCAGCCCCGTGGGTGCGCTGACCCCCAGTCTGACTTGTCACTATAGGCGCTCCCCCAGCATCACGTGACCCCTTCATTCATCATGTGTTGACCTGAGGATCCAGGTGTAACTCAGGTGAAGTTCAGTGACGTGTCAGATCGGGAGCGCGCGCTTTGGATTTATGCTTCTCACGTTCCCCTGACTGACAGGACACCCCCCCCCCCCCATTGTTCACTGACACCCCCCCCACCTGCGGCGGCTGCGCTCGCGCTCCTCCTGCTCTGCCCCCTCTGCTCACGCCAAGGTCGCCTTTGAGACAGGAATAGCGGGATCTGCGGGAGCTGCTCCCGCGCTGAGCATGCCCGCCATGTGAGCATGCACGCGTGCATTCCAGAGGAGCGGCACTGCGCGCGAGCGGCGTCCTGCAGGATGTCCTCAGTTTGCAGGCGGACGGGATGGACTCTGGCTGGCTCTGACCCGCTCCTCCTCACGACCCGCCTCCCTCCGACTCCCCTCCGTCCGCGGAGCTGATACTGAGAAGCTGGATTAGGGAGGAAGGAGGTCACTTTGGGAATTGGAATACCAGGATGTTCCGAGGACAAAAGGAGGAGAAATGCTCTGAGAGGAGTGTATTTTGAGGCGCCCTGCCGCCGGTCTCCTCCTCCTCGTGCTCCTCTTCGTGCTCCTCTCCTCCTCACGTCCTCGCTGTCTCCCGCAGAGTCCCGGTTCCACCATGTCTCTGGCGTTCTGCGGGAATGAGAACAACTCCGCGGCCTACAACGTGGACGGAGGCGTCCTGAACAACGGCTGCTTCCTCGATGCTCTGAACGTGGTCCCTCACGTCTTCCTCCTCTTCATCACCTTCCCGATTCTCTTCATCGGTAAGTGCTGCAGGCGCGCGCGCACACGTGTGTCTGTTCTCCATCTGCCCTTGTTTTTACTCTTTGCGTGTTTGGCGGTTTTCTCTGTCAAGTCAGACTTTAGAGCCTTAAACTAATGAATAAGAAATCACTTGAGCGTTTCAGTCAAAACTCAGGAGTTCATTGAAGCTCCGAGGGAAACAGCAAAAACACAAAGATGTTTCTGCTGCGCTGCAGTCCCATCATCTCACTCTGCAGACAGGATCTGTGCTGTTTGCCTCTGAAGTTTCATCTCTCATTTTTCATGACAGAAATGTGTTGAAGCTTCTTGTGCTTCAGAGCCACACACATCACCTCAGCTGCAGAAATCAGATCCCCGTCTGTTTCTAATGCAGGAAGATGCTCTAAATGACAGATTTAAAGACTTCCAGTCTTTTCTTTCACACATATAAAAAACATCAACATGTCAGAATTCAAGCAGGTATTTAAAGCAGTCAGAATCAGGTAAAATTAGATGAGTGTCCTTCATCTGGAACGGCTGATGGAGGGATGGAGGGATGGCGGCTCCTGGATCCTCAGAGGAAATGGGACACCCTAAACATGAGTCAGCAAAACAGGGGGGGGGGGTCGCCCTGTAAAGCTTTTCTTTTAAATACATCAAATGTTCCTCATTTCAGCTATTTGTGGATTTTTTTGGCTGAATCTGAAATAAATCATCTGTTTATGTTTTAGTGTCAACCTTAACTGGAGTTTGATGGTCAGAACCAGAACCTCCTCTGAGGAGGAGAAGCGCCATCTTCCTCAGAAATGCTTTTAGCTGCAGGTCCTCCTCTGGTATCCTGAGGCGATTTCACATAAACTCAGAGGGGAGGGGGTTCCGTTCTGCCTGCAGAAGTAAGAGCTTAGGTTCTGTTTCAATGCAGCAGTGCAGACGTGATGTTCTGTTCCACGGCTGCAGACTTCAGAATAAAGTGACCTGCTGAGCTGTCTTTACTTCCAGATGACAGACAGTATCTTTGTATTTCACACATGTTTGCTTGATCTCCATTAAATGAGTGATTGACATGTGTGAGGAGGAGCTGCCAGCACTCGGAGGAACGCTGCAGAAGGTGTCAGAGAGTCTTACGTAACTTTATCAGCTGAGGTTTGTTGAACGTTACTAACAGAGTGACTCAGCGTTACATCACAGTTTGTTCTGATGCCAACATCTGTCCAAATTCAAACAGACGTGGCTCAGAGAAGTCCAGACTGGTAGCTTTTTCCCATTTCAGTTGGGGCAGCCAGAGCTCCAAGGTGCACATCCACCACAGCACCTGGCTTCACTTCCCTGGACACAACCTGCGCTGGCTGCTCACCTTCGTCCTGCTCTTCGTCCTGGTCTGTGAGATCGCTGAGGGCATCGTCTCTGATGGGTACGTTCCAGAACTTCATGTGTTCCACATCAGTGTGTAGCTTTCCAGGAAGTGTTGTGTTTGCCGCTGAGAGAGGCCAGGAGGCAGGTTTAGTCACCTGACAAGGTTCCTCATGTTTCAGCTGAGTGACGGAACAGAAGCGGCTTCTGCTGTTTGCCTCACAGCAGAAATTTCCTGTGCTACAGCCCAGCAGCAGTTCCTCAAGGGCCATCATTAACAGTGTTATCCCTTCCTGATGAAGAGGAATCCAATTAACCTCAGTGCCGCCCCCAACCACTATTCAGCATCAGCGCCCTGAACACACTCGCGCAAAAGTGTTCACTTGAGAATAAGCTCCGCCTCTAATCTGCTTCAGAAGCCACAGGAGAATGGGAGCTGCGATTGTCGTCTGCTCTCCAGATGGTTGATTACTTAACGAGATAAAATCATTTATAGTGAAGGTCTTTCATTTAAACAAGTGTCCCCTCTAACCTGGGAAAACAATCTGCATGATCCCTTCATGTTGTGGTTTTTGTCTCTTTTTGGGGATAAAATCAAAATGTTCTTTAGCAGTTTTGAGCTTTCTGGAATACCTGAAGCTTTTGAAGGTTGTTCAGAAAAGATCTGCTTGAAGCTAAACTTCAGATGAAGAAGCACATGGCGGTCATCTCTGATTCTTCAGGACCTCCTCTGCTGGTTCTGACAAAGGCTGGCAGTCCCTCTGCAGCATGAGGACAGTTGCTGGTGGACGCACTTCAGAGCTCTCTGCAGGAATCCGATGGATCAGCTTTATTGCTCAACACCAAACTCATCTGAAGATGACATGTAGTCCAGGTTTGCAAGGAATTGTGGGATGGAGCGGATTTAACGTAGGTAGCTCCAGTTCACCTCTAAGGTCACCTGAGGACACAGCATGGAGACATTTGGAAAGAATCAAACAAAGTCACATTTTTGTGATCAAGTTTGAAATTCTGTCCAAGAAAGCAACATCCAATCCACCTGCTGAGCATGCATGAGGCACCATGCAGAGGACCGCCCCCCACCGGACAGGGACTGACCCCCAGCAGAAGCAGAGTCAGGAAGGATGAACATCGGCCTCCGCCTGCTGGAGTCAAAGGTCAAGGAACTCTAAAAAGTTATGAGAAAAAAGAGAAAGGAGTTGGTGGATGCAGCAAAAGCATTGTGTATGTGTGTGGGGGGTTGACCCTGATACCCTCAGGAGTTGAGGCCTGCTGACCTTCAAGAAGCAAGACGTTTTTGACACGTCCTTGTTGGCTATAAAGGAGTTTAACTTTCCAGGCTCCGCCCCCTTTTGGAAAAGATGCACAGCGGCGTTCACACGGGGAGTTTGTTGCTTTTATCCTTTAAAACAGCGTTGCTCTCCTGGCTGAGAGCATGTGGTGCAGCGGGCGTGTTTGATTCCTGAAGCTGCTGTTTTCTGAAGCATGCTTTGCTCCGTAAACTCTGCCCTGCTTATCTCAATGAAGGCTTGACTGCACTGATGTGCTGCCCTGTGATTGGCTGATCAGAGCTTGTGTCAACACAAAGCTCAGCAGCTGAAAATAATGTTCTTGTCGGTGAGTGTGACACCGAACAACGCTGAGCTGACGACGCCACCGGGGGGCCTGTTTCATGACTGAACGCCTCTTTCTAACCAAGTTTACTGACTGCATAATGACATGACTCACCAACCGTTCTGCAACATGCAGGCTTCTGCATGTGCCACAGAGCATGCGGGGCCCAGCGCATTGGCTGCGTGTTTAAGCTGCACACGTCTGATGATTCTCTGAGGACATGACGCTCAGGTGCACGTGTGGCGTCACTGCAGTAAACTCTGCCCATCAGAGCCGCTCTGCAGAGCATCGGTCACTCACGTGTGAGGAACGTTACGACCAAGACCCTCTGCAGTTACTTTAACAGAAGCAAACGTCCGAACGCTGACGGCTCTCTCCTCCCGCCACAGAGACGCCACATGCTGAGAGGAAGTCACACATTTCACTGTAACTCTTTATAGGTGAACTCACACCTTCACCTTAAAAATAAGAAACCTCATCACATTCACATCACTGATCCGCTGCATGTCTTCAGTCACTTCATTTTTTTTTATTCACATTACAAAGACGTCTTTGTCTTCATGGAAATAGGATTCAGTTTGATGAGTCTTTGCTTTCAGCTGCTGGAGTTTTGTCATTTAACTGCATGTGAAGTGCATGTTCTGAAGGAGAACAATGCTCTCCTTCAGGCCTCCAAACTTCCTCCTTCATCAAACTGAAGGTTGATTGGAGACGCAGCGCGGTCCTGCAGGGGGAGCACGGGGTTTTGGTCCAGCAGAACTCTCCCTTTTTCCATCTGGATGCTGTTGAATCGTGTGCTTTGGGCCGTGTCCCCGGCACACGGTGCCTGGCGTGTGGTGAAACACATGTTCCGCCCGGACAGAAGGTGGTGTGCTCTGCAGCAGGCCGGTTCCAAAAACACTCATGGAGGCATAAACTAAGGAACAGAACCGACTTGATTGGTGATGAAAGGATCAAATAGCTGATCAGCTGAACCAGATCTGGGGTCAAGGGTCAAACCAGCTTCAAACACGTTGGACAAACATGTGGACTGACGGTCATGTTCAGGGAAAGATCAGATCCTGAACATGCTTCAGACCTTTTAAGTGAGACGGAGCCCATAGTGTTCATCGTTTGATCGGAGATGCTCTCTGCTGCACAGAGCCGAGTCTCTGCGTGAACGTTCAGTCTGTCTGTTCAGAAAGCAGACCCTGAAGCTTTTGTGATGAACTCCACATTTCTGCTCCATGACAGCTGTTTGGAAGCATGTGAGTCGCTGTCCAAACCGGAACAAAACCTGATGTGGATCATCCTGACGACTGTTTGTCAGACAGACTGAGAGTCTGTGCTGCTGCAGCTGCTCTGCAGAGGGTTTGTGTGAATTCAGAAACGTCCCAGCTGAGGTCTCAGATGCTTCCCTTCAGCAGATTTTCAGAAACTGAACATCAGAGTAAACATCACGACAGGGATCCTTGTCTGGTTCTAACCTTTTTGTCTTGATGTGATGTTTGTTGTCAGGTTCAGCCAGTCCCTCCACCTTCACCTGTACATGCCTGCAGCTCTGGCCTTCATGCGGGGCATCACTTCCATCATCTACTATCACAACATCGAGACCTCCAACTTCCCCAAACTGCTGTTAGGTAGGCTATTCCTCCATATTTTTACTCTTCATGTTCACGGAGGTAACTCCTGGTCACAAACAGAGACCAGAGGCTTTTGTAGCATCAGATTTTTATTCAGTCTTGTGAAAACATGAATAAGTTATGACTGATCCAGAAACTCCTGATTCTGCAGGGATCTGCAAACCACAAACCGAACAGAATCTGGATAAAAAACAAAGACGCTGTTTGAAAGAATGTTTGATGGTTTTGACACAGATTTGCTTCAGGATAGCCTTTCTGCCTCAAACTGCAGGTTTTGAGTTGATGTTTGCTGGTTTTCTTCTGCCGGAACCTGCTGTTTGCTGTCAGGGCCGAAACGGTGGAAAAAGACGCGTTTTTTACTCCGGGGTTTGAGAGCTCCTGAAGAAGAAAAGGCAGTCTCATCTTTGAGTGTCTTCACCGCTGTGTTTGTTTGACTGGATTTATGATTAAACCAGCATTTTTACTTTGAGCTCCGCCCCTGACCAGGCACTTTAAATTTGGTGCAATAGCCATAAAGGAGTTAGGTCAAAGGTTAAGATTTCTGCAACGACGTCTGCTCTCTCTCCATGACTGAAGTTATTCTGAAGCTAACTCTTCTACAGTTTTTCTTGTGGCTCTGCAGATGATATCCTTCATTTGGACTCTGTGCTTTGTGCTCCTCACTTTCTGTAGATTCATGGTAACTTTTCTGATGAATCAAATAAACTTTATTTATTAAGTATTTGTCATACAATAGTAACACAAAGTGCTTTACAGGAGGAACACAATTCAAAATAAATGAAAAACATACAAAGTGCCCCCCCCCCCATTGTAATAAACATAAAATGAGATTAAATAAAAGATAAAAGAATGAAACTCAAAGTAGAAACAGAAGTGGAAACCTGGCTTGATGCTGATGCTTATATTTCTGAGATCTGTCCAGACCAGCGACCGACCCACCCATGATCACAGAGGACGTCACCATGGGGGACCCCCCCAACCCCTCCCCCCTTCCCCACACACACATATGTCAATATGCAGCTTTTGACCAAAAATAGGCCACAAAGAACATGTTTCCTTCAGTTTTATTGTGTGACATGTTTTAACTTTTGTTAAGAGTTAAATCTGAAGTGTAATGTGTGTGCACAAAACACATCAACAGTAAGATCATAGAACAGCAGAACTGTAAAGACTTTTATGTCTGCAGTTTGACTCCAAGAAAACAAAGATGCTGATATACAGCTATAGGAAACTAACATGGTGTTTCTGCACTTTCAATGATCCAGGTGAGTACTCAAATCTGATTGGCTGCTGGGTGTTGATGCGCACCTAAAAAAGAAGTTCAAGTGTTTATATCCACTGCACAGGCTTCCTTTAAACAAACTTTTGCTTCATCTGCTGGACAAAAAAAGCGTTAAGAGTTGAACTTTTCCTCTGATCTGATGCTTTACTGAACCTACTGTGACGATCAGCATGTATATCGCTTTCCTTTGCTGCTGCAGTCGAGTTCAGCGACGCTTTGTTGTGTTACCAGTGACAACGGGCCACACCACCAAACAAATAGTCTGCTTTTTGTGAGAAAGTGATCTAAACCCAAAAAATAAGAAAGTGTTAACCCGCTGCCGCCAAACGTAAACATTGACAGCCTTAAGTTAAATATAATGTGATATAATTATCTTGATAATAATCTGGATGATAATCCTCTTTTTTTCATGATATTTTTACTGTAGTTGAAGTTATAAACTGACCAATCAGATGTCTCAATAAAAGTAGGTGGAGCCTCCTGGCCCCCATGTTCAACATTCAAAACGTTTGAAAGATTTCATGTAACCTGCTTTTAGTGGAAGGGGTGTGGCCTCCAGCAATCTCACCCTGATTGGTGAGAGCGGTTGCCATAGAAACTCCGACTCGGACCAATCAATGCTTATTCACATCGTCTGGTTCCAACAGCGGTGTCTGTATTGTGAAACATCGGCGATTGAATTGATTTCATTTGGTTGTAGCCAGAAGTAAACCATATTCTATGGATGATGGTACTCAGAAACAGCTGACTGCTATGACCCTGAAGGGTTGGTCCCACTGTGGAGGACCCCCCCCTCCATAAAAGTCCCATATTCCTACATTCATCTAAAGCAGACTAAAAAGGTCTTGATTGTTCCAAAAAAACCACAATGTCTCTGTGGCTCTGAGGTTCTCTGGGAGGTGGTTCCAGGTGAACGTTCCATAGGAATGTATGAACCTCGCTGGTATTTGTCATTGTAGCATTGTACCAGAGGGCCTGAAGGTCACAGCAGCTCCTCTTTATGGAAACGTTCTCACATTTAAAAGCGTGAGGTTGAATTTGTGTCACTGTTCAAATACCCGCACCTTCTTGCAGCCATGATGCTCTGTGTCCCGTCACATGTGATGTTGTTGTGATGTCATTGGTGCCTTTCCATCTCGGTGATGAGTTGGATTTGGAAATGGTTTATTGTAAACAATCAGAATAAGACATATGTAACACAATCAACAGAGGTTTCCGTCCATATAAAACCTTTCAAAACAGGGTCAAAGGCATCACATGACAGATCACTTGAAAGGGAATGAGAGGAATAGAACTTATATAATCTCACCCCTGACTTGACCGCACCATTTACTTTACATTTGTTATTGACTTATGATCAGATATTAATGCTATACCAAAATAGATGTAGGTCATTAAGCATCCTTAAGTAACAATGAATTACATTTCTATGGATGTAGATATAACACTATCTTAAACTTGTTAGTAACTTCTGCAGAAAAAGGAATCAGTGATATAAGTTTCAGTTTCCCGCTGAGCCTCACGTCTCATTAACTCATCTGCGAGCAGCCCTGGATGCTCTCCCTCCCATCGCATTAGGAGGCCGCCTCCGGCCTTCAGGCGTCCGAATCGCTGTAGAGGAAGACGTAAATCAACAAAATAGACCTTCTCTTGTGAATCCTGATGAAGTCACGCCTGTGAGGCTTTTTGCTGTGACTTTTTTGTGTAAAACGTTTCCTTAAAAGTTGCACTTGCTCCTCTGTCCTTACAGAGAAGCATCTCCTCTGGCCCTTTGGGCCCGCCTCTTTCTTGTTACATAAACTGTAATATGAAGGAATAATCTTAGGGATTAAGAGGATCATTTTAGTTGTTTGCAAAAGGGAACACATGAGGTCAAACATACAGTATATGAGCAGCATAAAACGAGTCTGTCTGGACATTGCAACAGGATGTCACTTGAAAGGTGTCGTCAACGACATCAGCACGTAGAGTAACTCAAAACACTGACGTTTGGTTTGCTCTAATCCTTGCTGAAATCTGCTCAGCCCTGCTCATCTACTGGGTGCTCGCCTTCACCATGAAGACCATCAAGTTTGCCAAGTACACCGAGCACGGGCATCGGCCTGAGGCAGCTCCGTTACTGCATCACAGGGCTGCTGGTGCTGCTCTACGGGCTTCTCCTGGCTGTGGAGATCAACGTCATCCTGGGCAGGGTGAGTGCAGCTGCAGAAGAGGCTTCTGATGAATGGGGCGCTGCAGGGACCCACGTCTCAGTAAAGTGTAACAGTAAAATGCAAAATGAACCAGAACTTTGTCAAGTGTGAAAATCTAACATCCAAGAACTGAATAAGATGAGAAGAGAAACCTCAATGCAAAGGTGTCTTTTGAGACTAAAAGTAATTAACAGGCAGGAGTGTCTGCAAACACCTTTCAAAGTAAAGCATCAGAAGAGTAAGAAAATAAAAGCACAACCCTAGAAATCAAAGAGTTGAATGCATGAAGACCAACAGCTTTTCATCTTGTTCCATGAGAACAAGACTGACTGGAATGTTATCAGCAGCAGAAGTGAACTTTAAACAGTGTGGTCTCTGTGGAGGTTTTCCCGTCCTCATGTCAGTGATCCGGTTATTCAGGTGTGACATTCAGAGTCTGTGGAGACAGGAAAGGTCACAGCAGTGTTCACGAACGCGCCTGCCTTACAGTTAAGCCTCATTATCTGTGTTGACCTCCACACGAGCGCGCGCCTCTGTCTGGTTGAACGCCCCGCGGCACACTTCCTGGTAAAAGCTAACGAGCTGCATCACCATCGTTTCCTCTCAGGTGCCTCTGTTGATTTTTGTGAGGTTGGGGGGGTTATTACCATGTTGCCATGGTGATGTTAAACAGTCAAATCACCGGGAAGACAAATTGTCTTTTAGAAACAACGTTTTTGGCAAAACTACAAGTTAATTTATTCTGTTTGTAAGTACTGCAAACGCAGAAATGATAAAACCTTCAGGTGGTTTGTTTTCTCTCTGAATAGAATTCAGGACTTCTTCGTTCCTGCAGGTCATTTAGTAAAAACGTTTTACACAAACTCTTGTTGTCTTTGCAGCGCTACATGTGCTTTACCAATCCGACTGAGGTGAAGCCTCCGGAAGATCTTCAAGACCTTGGGGTTCGATTCCTGCAGCCCTTCGTCAACTTGTTGTCCAAATCCACTTACTGGTGGATGAACAAGTTCATCACTTCTGCTCACAAAAGGCCCATCGACCTGAAAGTGATTGGAAAACTTCCCATAGCCATGAGAGAGCACTAACGAACTACATCAAGCTTCGCAAAGAGTTTTGAAGATCAGAAGGTGAAGAAAAACTCATCAACTGATGTCTGAAAGTTGTTTTCATGAACACAGGAAACATTTCCACATATAAACACAAAACATCCGATAACGGAGAACAAAAATCAGTGTTTTTGTTGGTGCGGGGTGGGGTGTCCATGGAAGTTATTGGGTTTATCTGTGAAGCTGTATGCTAGGAACATCAAGCTGGATCGGACGTCCCAGATTGCATCACTCAGAGTGTAAACAGGAAGATGTCACGGCGCCTGGAGCAGGGATGGAGATACGCGAGGAGATTAGCTGCTCATGTAGCTGTGTGTTTGTGGATGGGGGGGTCCTGCAGATTTAACCTCTCGCTCCTTTTGTAACCCCTCCCAGATGTTTCTCAGAGGTCATTTTAAAATCCGCCTACAGAGCCGGTTCCTCCTCCACTTGTCTCATCACTGCTATTCTGACGGCGTTGGCTGTTGGTGCTTCAAGCGGAAACAGGAGAACTGTTGTTTTAATGAGAAGAAGGTGATAATTTCAGGTTTTTAGACTTTTATAGTCTCACAAATGTATTCCTAGAAAATATTTTCTGGGAGCTGCAGCTAAGAGAACATGTTTTAAATCAGTTTTTACCACAGAGGTTTTGATCAAATGTTCAAATCTCTGCGTTTACAGCTGGTGTCCGTTCAGGAATGGCAGATTCTGGAGCAATAAAACAAGATTGTTAAATTCCCATCTAAATTCTGGCTGAAAACGACATTATTATCCCTTCATGTCGAATGCTAAACAACAAACCTTCAAGCTGTGAGCCTCACAGCTTCAGCCTCTTTTATTCTCCACTCTCATTCTGAGCTGTGGAGACTTGGAGCTGCCATCATGGAAACCTTCATGTTTCTTGACAAGAGTGAGCTCCTCATCAGGTTTGACTGGAGCTCCTTCTGGAGCACGTGTCAGGGGTCAGAGGTGAAGGGCTTGTCCAGGAGGTCGCTGTTTTCCAGTCTTCTCTGAAGGTCACAGAGATTGGTCACTGCTGCATGTGCTGTGAACGGCCTCCTTCCTGCAGGAGGAAAGGATGAGGGAGAACCCAGATCCCAGTGGAGCTGTGGGGAAGGGTGGCGGCAGAGGAGGGCTCAGAGGTGGCGGCGAGTTAAATCCCATTTGACTGTGAACACAGCGACATCCCGACCCCTCCAGGGGTGAAAGCCCTGCTCTTCATGGGAAGATGGTTCTGCTCTGAGTGTGAGAGAATGATGCTCGCTGTGACACGTTACGCAACGAATGCTGAGGAAGAGACAGAAAGAGACACCACGCCGCAGCAGTCACGTCTGTTCTCACAGCTGACAGCGACTGACGTTCACGGAAACACACATAGCACATGTGCGTGCACACCCACACACGCTAAAAAAGCAGCTGAAGAAGGAGCTTCAGTTTGGTTTGAAGAATCTTCCAGGAGAAATGTCAAAAGTCTGTGGACTTCTCTGTAACTTACTGCTGCAGAAGCTTTGCTGTGAAATCGTTTCCCTCCTTTGTGTCGTTTGTTGTGTCGTCTGAAGGTCATATAGACTCAGATAAACAGATAAAACCGTCCAGAGAAGTTCTGGTTCACAGCTGATGTTCTCATGTCACAAACTCTAGTTAATGCTTCTATATCCAAACCTTCAATGAAGTCGAACATCTCAGAACAACTTCAGAAAATCTCTGATCTGTGAACTGAGAGTTCAGAAATTCTCCTTTACTTTTGTCCCCCCCAGAGGCCTCTGGGTGCAGCCCCCCCAGGTCCAAAGTGGATCTGGCAGGCCTTGAGGAAGGCTTTCGGCCGCCGCTCATCCTCAGCATCATGTTCCGGGTCCTAGCCGACCTGCTGGGCTTCGTTGGACCGCTCTGCATCTCGGGAATCGTGCACCACATCAGCAAAGACAATCGGAGCATCCAGCAGCCGGTGAGAGGTTCTGCTCTCAGCCTTGCCCCCTGCACTATAACCTGCACCCCCAAACATCCAAAGCATCAGTTTATTTGTTGACAATTCACAGAATTTTTCATAAAAACTGAGAAATATTCACAAGTTAAGACATACAACGAGAGCAGCTTCATGATTTGCAGTCAGACACTGGAGGAGCTTTAAATTAAATGTTGTTTGTTTGTTAGTTCTGTTTTCCTCTGGATTTGTCGGTTCAGTCCTGGAGGTTGTTGGCTTCTTGTCTTTATGATTCACATGAGGAGGTCGCCTCCACATCAGCTCTGCCTGCAGCGTTTCAGGCTCAGAAAATCCTGGATTAGGTAACAGATTTTAATGAGATGGTCGAGGCGGCGGCGTCCTGTCATGCCTCAAAGGTCACAGCTGGGTGAGACGTTTATGATGTTCTGTCTGAGATGGTCCACCTGCTGGATGGAGAACTAATTTAAGCCTCCTGCAATATTTACAGGATTCATTTTCAGCAGAGCTCTTGGCTCTTGGCTCTCCTTGCAGCTGAAGTTGCACTCAGACAGGTGGTCCACACGGGTCACTGAGCAAAAGACGCAGCGGCGAGTTTTTGAAAAAACTCCTGAATACATTGCTTGAGTTTAAATGAAAGGCAGCCAGACTGAACGAGTCACGAGGAGAAAAACTGTCTGGGGAAGAAGCTGGACGTGACGTAGAATGAGCTCCTGTTGCAGACGCCATCTGTCTGTTATTGTGTTCCCACTGAGTCTTCTTAGCCATAACATCTACTTGCTAAAATGACTTGTCCACCATCTCTGGTTGACAATCCTCATCTCCATCTCCTTCAGATGAAGCTGCTCGGTATCCTACTTCATCTCCTCCAAAGAGTTCCTGGAGAATGCATACGTGCTGGCTGTGCTGCTGTTCTTTGCTCTGCTGCTGCAGAGAACCTTTCTCCAGGCCTCCTACTATGCTGCCATAGAAACGGGCATCAACCTGCGTGGAGCCATCCAGGTGAGACGTCCCGGAGATTCTCCGGCTTTTGTTAAAAGATCATCAGATGTGATCCAAAAAACGTGTTACGCCTGAAGGTTGATGGAAACTTTTATTGTTCGGGTTATGGAAGACGAATTAAATCTGTTTATTTAATGTTCTCATGAAAGCGCTCTTAAAACGGCATTTTCATGAAGGTGTTCTCATGAAGGCGTTCTCATGAAGGCGTTCTCATGAAAGCGTTCTCATGAAGGCGTTCTCATGAAGGCGTTCTCATGAAGGCGTTCTCATGAAGGCGTTCTCATGAAGGCGTTCTCATGAAGGCGTTCTCATGAAGGCGTTCTTATAACGGCGTTTTCATGAAAGCGTTCTCATGAAGGCATTCTCATGAAAGCGTTCTCAAGAAGGCGTTCTAATGAAAGCGTTCTCATGAAGGCGTTTTCATGAAGGTGTTCTTATGAAGGCGTTCTCATGAAGGCGTTCTCATGAAGGCGTTCTCATGAAGGCGTTCTCATGAAGGCGTTCTCATGAAGGCGTTCTTATAACGGCGTTTTCATGAAAGCGTTCTCATGAAGGCGTTCTAATGAAAGCGTTCTCATGAAGGTGTTTCTTATGAAGGCGTTCTCATGAAGGCGTTCTCATGAAGGCGTTCTCATGAAGGCGTTCTCATGAAAGCGTTCTCATGAAGGCGTTTTCATGAAGGCGTTCTCATGAAAGCGTTCTCATGAGGCGTTCTCATGAAGGCGTTCTCATGAAGGCGTTCTCATGAAGGCGTTCTCATGAAGGCGTTCTCATGAAGGCGTTCTCATGAAAGCGTTCTCATGAAGGCGTTCTCATGAAGGCGTTCTCATGAAGGCGTTCTCATGAAGGCGTTCTCATGTAGGCGTTCTCATGAAAGCGTTCTCATGAAGGCGTTCTAATGAAAGCGTTCTCATGAAGGCGTTTCATGAAGGCGTTCTCATGAAGGCGTTCTCATGAATGCGTTCTTATAAACGGCGTTCTCATGAAGGTGTTCTCATGAAGGCGTTCTCATGAAGGCGTTCTCATGAAGGCGTTCTCATGAAGGCGTTCTCATGAAGGCGTTCTTATAACGGTGTTCTCATGAAGGCGTTCTCATGAAAGCGTTCTCATGAAGGCGTTCTCATGAAAGCGTTCTTATAACGGCGTTTTCATGAAGGCGTTCTCATGAAGGCGTTCTCATGAAGGCGTTCTCATGAAGGCGTTCTCATGAAGGCGTTCTCATGAAGGCGTTCTCATGAAGGCGTTCTTATGAAAGCGTTCTTATGAAGGCGTTTCCTATGAAGGCGTTCTCATGAAAGCGTTCTCATGAATGCGTTCTTATAACGGCGTTCTCATGAAGGTGTTCTCATGAAGGCGTTCTCATGAAGGCGTTCTCATGAAGGCGTTCTCATGTAGGCGTTCTCATGAAGGCGTTCTTATAACGGTGTTTTCATGAAGGCGTTCTCATGAAGGCGTTCTCATGAAGGCGTTCTCATGAAAGTGCTCTTATAACGGCGTTCTCATGAAGGTGTTCTCATGAAGGCGTTCTCATGAAGGCGTTCTCATGAAGGCGTTCTCATGTAGGCGTTCTCATGAAGGCGTTCTTATAACGGTGTGTTCATGAAGGCGTTCTCATGAAGGCGTTCTCATGAAGGCGTTCTCATGAAGGCGTTCTCATGAAGGCGTTCTAAATGAAAGCGTTCTCATGAAGGCGTTTTCATGAAGGCGTTCTCATGAAGGCGTTCTCATGAATGCTTCTTATAACGGCGTTCTCATGAAGGTGTTCTCATGAAGGCGTTCTCATGAAGGCGTTCTCATGAAGGCGTTTCATGAAGGCGTTTTCATGAAGGTGTTCTTATGAAGGCGTTCTTATAACGGCGTTCTCATGAAGGTGTTCTCATGAATGCGTTCTTATAACGGCGTTCTCATGAAGGTGTTCTCATGAAGGCGTTCTAATGAAAGCGTTCTCATGAAGGCGTTTTCATGAAGGCGTTCTCATGAAGGCGTTCTCATGAATGCGTTCTTATAACGGCGTTCTCATGAAGGTGTTCTCATGAAGGCGTTCTCATGAAGGCGTTCTCATGAAGGCGTTCTCATGTAGGCGTTCTCATGAAGGCGTTCTTATAACGGTGTTTTCATGAAGGCGTTCTCATGAAGGCGTTCTCATGAAGGCGTTCTCATGAATGCGTTCTTATAACGGCGTTCTCATGAAGGTGTTCTCATGAAGGCGTTCTCATGAAGGCGTTCTCATGAAGGCGTTCTCATGTAGGCGTTCTCATGAAGGCGTTCTTATAACGGTGTTTTCATGAAGGCGTTCTCATGAAGGCCGTTCTCATGAAGGCGTTCTCATGAAGGCGTTCTAATGAAAGCGTTCTCATGAAGGCGTTTTCATGAAGGCGTTCTCATGAAGGCGTTCTCATGAATGCGTTCTTATAACGGCGTTCTCATGAAGGTGTTCTCATGAAGGCGTTCTCATGAAGGCGTTTTCATGAAGGCGTTCTCATGAAGGCGTTCTTAAGAAGCGCTCTCGTGAAGCCATTGTCCTCCTGTCATCTTTTGCTTTTCTTTCAGACAAAAATCTACAATAAGATCATGCGCATGTGCACGTCCAACATGTCTATGGGAGAACTGACAGTTGCCCAGATCTGCAACCTGGTTGCCATAGATACCAACCAGCTCATGTGGTTCTTTTTCCTCTGTCCTAACCTGTGGGCCATGCCGATACAGGTGAGCATTGATTCCTTTTTTACCTTTGAACCTCTTGAAGGCTTTTTGCCTTCACCGGTGTCTGAGGCTCCACTGCAGAGATGTTGCACCTGCTGCGCTTTCACCTGCCTTATGCAGTAACAGCATTTCAAAGGCTCACATACAGGTTATTAATCGTTTAATATTTCCTGTTAAAATGTGCTGAAATTGTTCATTCTGCAGAACCAAAGCTGCAGCAGAACTGCAATATAATAACATGAAGTGAAAGCAAAAGCATTAAAAGGTCATTAAAACTGAAAATCATGAATATATGTAATGAAACTGCACGTTGGAAACATCTCCTTATAGCTGACGTTAAAGCTGCTCAGAGTTTCAGTCGTTAACCACAAACGCAGAAGCGAAGTCGCTTGGCGCCAAAGTGAGGGAGGAGCTTCAGATTTTCCAGAGACGGCTGATGTTTTCCAAGCTTCCTGTGACGACGACACTCTTGTTTTGTTTGGCTTTTGACAAAGTTGAGACTCTTGCAGGAACCATTTCAGTTCCACAGCTTTTCTTCTTCTGGATTCTTCCTCTTTATTGGTTGATGGTCTCAGATTTATCTAAAGTACTTCCATGTTTACCTCTGCGCTGCACGGATTGCTTCTAAGGTGCACGTCTCCATTAATCAGTCTGTGTCTGTTACATCTCCTGTTTAAGGAGGACATATTCTTCACAAATATTAACATGGATTATTTGTGATTGTTTTGTTTTTGGTCCATAAGATGTAACGTGGTGAAAGAAATTACTGCAGTTTGTCAAACTAAGGAGCTTTTTTTGTCTTCTGATCAGCATTAGTGTGGCTCTGGAGGAGCGGAAAAGACTTTTACTGCTTTAGCCGCGTCCCTGACTCCTGGGTTTTTCATTCTAAAACACCCTTTGATGAATCTGACAGAAAGTAAATCTTTCCTGGATTCAGATCCTCTGCAGAGCTGCACAGGATGGCGTGCAGCTGGAAATGCGCTCTGGCAGAAAGAGTCCTGCGTGACATTTTCTAAACTGGGCTTCATCAGATGAGTACCTGGCTGAAGCTGAGTGGGGGTTGGTGTTTTACACAGCTCAACCCCCCCGGGTAGCTTTGGCAAAAGCAGAGAATAACCTGCTGTGCTATTACCCATCAGCCACCTTGGCTGGCACACATTATCCCGAGGCTGAAGGAGAGGGGATGAAATGTCACATCCATCTGATGTGTCCTTCCTAAAGCCCACTGCAATCCGTGTGATTCCATTAACAAAGGCTTGACAGGGGGCTGGGGCCACAGACAGGTTCAAACGTGCTGGGGGGGTGCTGAGTGATGAGACAACCTTGAATGTGAGGAAATTCATTCTCTCCTTTAAAAAAATGACGGACAGCAAACCTGCAGCGTCTGCCTGTGTAACATCAGCTGCATGTCTGCTCCTGGATCAGCCGGGCGGCTGGATGACCTGCAGCAGTGCTCAGCCCATCTCCTGTCTGCAGATCATCGTGGGGGTGGTCCTGCTCTACTACCTTCTGGGAATCAGTGCGTTGATCGGGGCGACCGTCATCGCTGTGTTGGCGCCTGTTCAGTACTTCGTGGCCACAAAACTGTCCCACACTCAGAAGAGCACTCTGGTGAGCGACGTCTGGGACCAAACACCTCACCGAGGAGAGGAAGCTGTGCCTCCGTGGTGTTCAGGTGTTGGCCAAACATCCTAAAAATGTTGAGTTGTGATTTCAGGAATATTCCAGCGAGCGGCTGAAGAAGACCAATGAGCTGCTGCGCGGCATCAAGCTGCTGAAGCTTTACGCCTGGGAGAACATCTTCCGCTGCAGCGTAGAGGAGACCAGAGCCAAAGAGCTCAGCAGTCTGAAGGCCTTCGCTCTTTACACCTCCATATCCAGTACGAGAACACTGAAGCTCTGAAATACAGAGTCACTTCCAGAAAACTATCGATAAATGAGGCTTTAAATGACTTCATTTCTTTATTCCTTGTTGATTCATTTCTTAGCTTTATTTTAAATCTTTTTTTTTAAAGAAACAGATAAATTTATTATGACACATTTAATAACTGAAGCTGATTCTCTTCAGAAATGTCGTTTATATCCTCTGTTATCATAGAAAAATGTTAAGAAAATTATCCAAAAACCTGGAATTATTCCATAAATTATCATGTGTTCTTGAAAGAATGGAGATTGAAAAAAAGTTTGCGACGTTTCCCTCTTGGTACTTCCTGGTTTGTGTTTCTCCTGAACGTCTCACTTCCTGTTCTGTTTTCTGCCTCCAGTTTTCATGAATGCAGCCATTCCCATAGCGGCCGTGCTCACGGTGAGTCTGCAGCTGCAGCTCCTCATGCGTCTGCGCAGGTTCCATTTATTTCTTTGGAACCCCATTAGCTTCCACAAAGTGCTTTCTAGATTTCCTGACGTCCTTAAACATAAAATTCACAAATTTTACTAATTTCACAAAAATTTCAAAGGATTTCACAAAATTCAGAAACTAATGAATCATATTTACATTATAAGCTCTACACATGACAATATGTTTTAAAACAACTTCATTCTTTGCATCCATCATACCAACAACACACAAAACAATAAATTATGCAAATTGTTGGAATTATTGTAAGTAGAATAACAGAATGCATATCGGTTTCTAGTCTTTTTGAACTAATATCTGTCATTAAAAGCCATTTCCTCACAGAAAGTTGAATCCATGCAACAGAAGGTCTAAATATCACTGTTTTTCTCGTACAGTTGGATCAAATCACCAGATCTGATAACAAAACCCACTGTACAAACGTGTCTTTAAAGATGGTGTAACACATAAAGCATAGAAGACTCGGTTGTAATTTGTCTTTGACCTTGAAACAACCTAAAGTGGTGTGCATCTCATTCACTTTGGTCCAATGAGAGCAGTCAAGAGCCGCCCTGGCAGCTCGATTTTGGACAAGTTGTAATTTTTAAAATGTGTGCTGCAATGGACCAGATAACCGGGCCATACTCCAGATGTCAAGACCACAGACTCATGACTGAAGGGGGACAATATTGTGCACACCTTGGAGCCAAGGCGACACCTCTGCCACACATGGACAGAGGCCACTGATGGGGGGGCACATATATAGAAGTCTTTTTGCTGGAGGGATCTGAAGGATCAGTCAGGGAGAGAGATAACTCACGTCAACAGACGGTTCAGCTTTCATTTGATGTGACCCCCCCCTTTGGGCTACGGCGTGGGGAGGGGGGGGTCTCAGGTCAGACCTGTCTCTGTGGGGGTTCTCAGACTAACCCGAGCGCTCTGTGATCCTGCAGACGTTTGTGGTCCACGTCCACATCTCCGAGGACGCCGACCTGTCTCCGGCTGTGGCCTTCGCCTCTTTGTCCCTCTTCCACATCCTGGTCACTCCCCTCTTCCTCCTGTCCAGCGTGGTGCGCTCCACTGTCAAAGCTCTCGTTAGGTGAGGTCATCTCAGGAGTTTGCTCTTGTGACGAGAGCAAACTGACCATAAAAAAGTCTTTGAAATGAGCAGAACCGGGGAAACAGAGACAGAAGTCCATGAAGCTCCCGACCTTCTGCTGACCTTCTGCTGCAGCAGATTCCATCAGCCGTGGTATTGGATCACGTAACTGACAGCTTTTACATCTCTGACATTTAGGAGTCTGCTCTCTGACATTAAATGTGATTTATTTCCATCGTGAGCATACAGGGATGCACCGTCGGCTGTGATTGGACCTCCTCGGTTCTGCTCAGAATAATTGATGGAGGCGCGTTTTCATCTGAGCAGCTGATAAAACAGCAGAAGAGAGACTGATGGCATTTATGTGGAGAAGAATTCATTCTCACTCAGAGGAGGACAGCAGCAGCTCTGCGTCTTTTTGAGGGCGCCACAGCGTTCTGAAGATTTCAGTAAAACTTTAGGAAAGTGTGTCCGCTGTAAAAAGCTCATACACTTCTTTTTTTTGGGGGGGGTGTCTTTTTTAAACTTGTATGTTTTTAATGTCAAAGTTAAATTTAAGTGTCATAAGTTTCACTAAGACAGAAACATTTCCTGATTTGGAACATTTAAACAGAACTGAAAAAAAGAAAACCGTCTTTACCAGAAACAACTGGATGAAGGCGTCAGACCATAACAGATTTATCCTCATAATAAAAGACCCCCCATCCCATCAGGGGTTTGAAATGCACTCAGCTGGTGGAGGTGCTGCTGCAGGAGCGGGAGAAGTGTCTCTGAAACTGCATCTGAAATGTTTTCTGCGAGTGGGAGTGGATGCAGGAACAGGGAGCCTGTGAACACCCTGTGATCCTCTGAGACGACTATTTCTGGACGGATCTGACACAATTTCCAGAAAAAAATCTAGATTCAGCATCAGAAAGGATCTGTGAGAAGATGCTCTGATAAAAGAAAACCTGCAGCATCAGCATCCTGCTGCACGGCTGGAAACTGAACAATTATCCCTTCAGATTGATCCTTTATCAGTAATCTGATAGTCAGATCGATCCTTTATCAGTAATCTGATAGTCAGATTGATCCTTTATCAGCAATCTGATAGTCAGATTGATCCTTTATCAGTAATCTGATAGTCAGATCGATCCTTTATCAGTAATCTGATAGTCAGATCGATCCTTTATCAGTAATCTGATAGTCAGATTGATCCTTTATCAGTAATCTGATAGTCAGATCGATCCTTTATCAGCAATCTGATAGTCAGATCGATCCTTTATCAGCAATCTGATAGTCAGATCGATCCTTTTTCATTAATCTGGATAGTCAGATTGATCCTTCAACTGCAGTGAGATGAACAAATGGCTCTTCTGAGGTCAATGATCCCCTCCTTGGAAGAGAAGGCGTCGTCCGCCAGGCCAGGGTTTCTTAGCTGAGTTCGTCATCCATGAGTCCGTTATCAAAACTCAGTTGGTGTTTTTCTCACATTGGGTCTTCTTTGGATTTCAGTGTCCAGAAGCTCAGCGAGTTTTTCTCCTGTGATGAAATTGGAGATGAGCAGGAGCCCAAAGCCATGCTGACCTCTGGCTGCAGCAACCACAACCAGAACAAGTACCAGGCTGTGGTGAGGACACCCGTTTGAGCGCTCACCTCTGCCTGTCTGCTTGTGCCTTAAATGCCTCTCCTTTCACCTGACTGTCCTTCTGTCGACATCACTGTTCCTCCTCCTGTGTGGGATGTCATACCTCCGTCCTGTAGTCCTCCTCTGAAAGTCTCCCTTCGTCCTCCTTTCTGTCTCGCTGCCTGCAGCCCCTGAAGGTGGTGAACAGGAAGCGCCCGGCGAGGGACGACTGGAACAATTTCAGCTCACGTGGGAACCTGGAGGCTGACGGAGTCTCCCAGGATGTGGACCAGGACATCTGCATAAAGGTGACCCAGCAAAGTCCACATCCATCATTGAGTTTTGCATCAGTTAGTGTGGTCCTTTTCTCTTGATGTTTGCTGGGAATCTATGAAGTGGATCTTGTGCCACCATATTGCAAGTCACAGTTTTAAAATCAAAATGTCCTAATTTGCAAGAAAAATGTGAAGTTTTAAGAATAAACTTTATAATTTGTAAATTAAAATATTAAATATTTGTGTTAAGAAACTTTTTTTTTTGCTTTAAAAAAATATTCTTGCATTTGCAACATGAAAGTTATCCGATGCGTTGTCTCTCATCTCGCTTTGATTTTGCGTAGATAAGTTTCAGTTTACACTAAACAGGCCTGTGTGATCTAAAAATCCTCCAGAGCAAAATATTAGTAAAAAATTTGATTTTCTTTAGGGTCTGTTTGTCATTAAAAAAACACATTATGTCCTCTGCTGCACCACAGTGTTTTGGATTAAATCAACAGCAGTTTAACTCGGGTTTGCTGTTGTCCAAAGTAAAAAACAAAATTATTTATGAAAATGCTATTTTCTCTTTATATTTCAATGTTTTATTCAGGAAAAAACAATTATAGTTCGGATACAAATCATAACATAATGTAACGTCTGGCTGGACGAAGGCGGAACTGAGACGGTTTTTCTGCTGCAGACATTTGGGACACACTGGTCTCTGCACTAACATGAATGAATACAGAACCGTTGTTATTGTGTCTTTGTCTCTCCTTCTGGGTTCTACTCAAAGAGAAACAGAACCGAATGGCTGAAGACGGCAGAATCCTGCTCAAAAGAAGCCATACAAAGTCCAAAGCCCGTGTCCTGCCTCCAAGCACCGTCCATGCGAGGCAGAGACTCTTGATCAGATAGAATCAGCATGAACCCTCTTGTCTATGATTGGCTGTTTGGTTTGGTACATTTATCACGCAAAAACTGAAAACTTATCAACGTGAACTCAAAGATAGGGAAAAAGATGAGAGACAACGCATCTGAAAACATTTGTGTTGCAAATAGTTCTGTCAATCGATAATAAAAAAACTTTTGGATTGTCATTAATCACAATGTTTTACTAGATACATTTTATAAGACAATATGCGACTTTTGACCCAAAAAAAGGCCAGAGAGAACATTTTTTCCTTCATTTTTTATTGTGTGAAATGTTTTAACTCTGAAATGAAATGTGTGTGCACAAAAATCATCAACAGTAAGAAAACTCTCTTCTGATTGGCTGCTGTGTGTTGAAGTGCACATAAAGTAGTTCCGGTCACAGAGCCCAAGTATTCTAAATCACTGCGCAGGCAAACTGTGCAGGTTTGCTTCATCTGCTGGACAAAAACAAGCAGGAGGTGACCTTTCTCTCTGAACTGATGCTTTATTGAACCTATGGTGACGATCAGCACATAAATCGCTTTCCTTTGCCGCTGCAGTCGAGGTCTGCGATGCATTTTCCTGTTACCGTGACAACAGGCCACAACCACCATTAAAGTAGTTCTTCTTTTATGAGAAAACAATCTAAGCTGTAAAAATGAGAAGAATAAAGTACTAAAAATGGATGGAATATTTATTTCTTTTGTAAGTGTCCATAAGTGGGATAATACCTGATGAAGTGTGTTTTTCAGAAATTGAAGCACGCTGTTCAAAAGGAAAAAAAAGTTTTTGATGGGAAAAATATTCTTAAAATGGGACATTTTTCCTGCAACTCAGGAAATTTTGATCTCAAAAACTATGACTTTTTGCTCACAATGTGGTGACACAAGTATCTCTTCATAGGAATCGTGCAGGAATTTCTGCAGATTTGCTCCTGCAATGTGCAAAATGCAGCAGAATGCAGGAAAAAGCAGGAAAATCCAGAATATTTCCTGAATTCAAAAACATGTGATGTTGAATACAAAACAAAAATGCAGAAAAAACATATTTTTTCAAACTTTTGCAGCTTTTTTAAAAGGAAACCATGAACTTAACGTGATTTTGTCATTGATTTGGAGAAGATCCACATGTGGATTAAACTCAGACTTGTAGGAGTGAACTCAGGTTCATATCAGAGATGAAACGTTCATCTCTGAAAGAGTTTGTTTCTGATCTTCTCAGTTGTGCTGCATCAGCTTTGAAGCTGTCGCATTTTCCCTGCAGCTACAGAGAGTTTCTGCTTAAACGATTTCAGAGATGATGGAGGCTCTTTTTCTGCTTTCTGTTGTCAGATAACTGCAGGTTATTTCACCTGGACAGACGGACCTGCGACGCTTTCCAATGTGGACATCAAGGTTCCCTTTGGTGAGCCTGACAGAGTCAGAAACATGTTTCTGTTCTTCTGTGCTTCACTGTGCTGTTGCTGCCCCCCCCCCCAGGTAAACTGACAATGATCGTAGGACAGGTGGGCTGCGGAAAGTCCTCCCTGCTGCTGGCGGCTCTGGGAGAGATGCAAAGAGTGTCCGGGACAGTCACCTGGAACAGGTCGGTCTCATCCTTTAGTTCTTTTCCGTTTTGCTGAGTTTGCGTTTTTCATTCACGTTCAGCGCCGCTGCTCCTGTGTGTTTGGAGAAAGAGCTTCATTTGTGAGCATCAGCGGGGGGGGAGAGAAGGGAAGTCACCCCTCCCCCTCTTTCTGGCCTGAACTGTGTCAAAGCTGTCGTCATTGGCTTGAGGGGTGATTTATCTTTGCCTCAGCAGCAGCTTTACATACTGCAGTAAAGACTCAGACGTGTTTGCTCCTGCAGCATCTGTAGCTTTTGTGGGTCGGATCACCAGAGATGCAGGAGGGAGTCAACCATCACTGCAGCTCTCCATCAGTCAGGGCAGAGAGAGGCCTGCAGAAGCCTCATCTCAGTGATAGACATCTGGAAGTTTGGATATAATTTGGACAAAAAACACACGGATGATTCCCAGACTATGAGAGAGAAGATTCTGTCATTGAATGAAACCAAAACAAAACTTTTTTAAGTGTGGAGAAAACCAGATGCTGTTCATCACCTGCCCAACACAAATCCAACAGTGAAACACGGTGGTGGCAGCATCATGCTTTGGGGGTGACCTTTTAGCACTTTTAACAAGAATTCAGTTAACATTTCCAGAGTACACAGGACCTCAGTCTGAGCCGTCCAATGACCCAAAAGACACCGCTGAAATAACAGAGGAGCAGCTTCAGAACGATTCTGTGACCATTCTTCACTGGCCCAGCAGAGCCTGACCTGAACCCACCTGAGCATCTGTGGAGAGATCTGAAATGGCTGTGCACCACGTTCACCATCCAACTGCTTCTACTCAGTACTGACACAATTCTCTGAAGACTTATGATCATGAGATTTTTCTGTTTTTGTTTTTTCTGCACATCTGCTTTATTTTCTACCAGGATAGTTCACATCACTGAGAAATGAAATTAACTTTCCTGATTTTGGTAAAGAGTGAAGAATTTAAAAGAGCCTGAAAACTTTCTGTACCCTCAGCTGTAACTCAGCTGCTGCACTGAGCAAGTGGCACTGAGTGGTGTGATCCTTCTGTTCTCTGGAAGGACCGACATGCGCAGACGCTGCGCAGACGCTGCAGTTGTTTGTTTGATTTACAGCTGGGTTCTTCCCGCATTTACAGCTGCATCAGAGCTGCTGGGGGGGTGTCACAGGAAACTGCACCTTTCTGGGTCCTCTCACGCAGAGGATTCAGAATTTAAAACTACAGCTAAAAATAAGACTTTTTCCTCACAAGTTCTGCGCTGTTTCCTCAGGTGTTTACTCTCTGAACTGCGATTACATCGTCATTCATCTGCTTTGTTTCCACAAAATGACACAAACAGATCTGGGATTTCTCTTTGTAGAAGGCCTGAGCTGTTTCCAGTTCAGGTTCTGTAGTTTAAAGACATGTTGCTGTGGAGCTTCAGAAGAGGTGGTGGACAGCCCATCCGATTAGGTAGGGCTGACTTCTCACTCCCTGCTGCATCTTCCAGATCGTTGACTGAAATGTAGTGTTTATTGTGCAGATCAGTGAAGCATGCGTTAGATGTAAAGCCTGACGATAAGAAAGTCTCATCAGTGCTGCTGCTGCTCTCACGTTATCGACGTTAGAGAGCTTTCATTCTAAGGACTCGATCAAAGTCCTGTGGAGCTGATGGTTTGCAGTGTAAATACACAGCCGTGCTGCAGGAAATGCACGTTTCATATACAGTATACTGCCTATGACTGCTCTACACAAGATCTTCGTTCAGTCAATTCTGAATCTAAAATTCAGCTACACATAGTTTTTCCTGCTTTCTTTGAAATCTTTGGTGCCCAGATTCCAGCAAAGGATAAAAGTACAGAAATTAAAGAGAGCAGAAACTCCTCCCCCTTTGCAGACTAAAAAGAGAAGAGTATCAAGCCTGAAGGAGAACGCTGAACAAAAAAGAATCAGGCCTAAGCTGAAGGTGTTTGATGAAGTTACCTCCTGATGAAAGAAGCATTTTCATACAAAACCTGTTTTCATTCACACTTGTCATCAGGATTTGTCTTTAGGACTGTTAAGAAACAAACCAGGTTAAATCTGCTCTCAGCACTGATGCACAGATCTCCTGGTTTCAGCCAAAGAATCGCTCACTGCGAAAGCCACATCATCCATTTACGCTCAAAAGCCTGTAATGATCGTGAAATGCAAAGGCGGCGTCATGTGACGCTCTGCAGTTTACAAAAGCTGATGAGACAGCACAAAGGATCAGAGCACGCTCCAGTTTCTGCACCACGTTTCGCCTGAAGCAAAGAAACACAAAAGGAGCCTTTTGACGGATAAAAAGACAGAGCTGCAGAAGAGTCCGGATCTCCCTTTCAGGGCCGGTTCACTCCCAGATGAACTCTTTCAATTTGCAGCTTAATAACTCGTCAAGTTCTGACCATTAAAAAGACCACGTCACCCAACCAATCTCAACCATCAGCTGCTGTTAATGCAAAGCATCAATAGACACAAAAAGCTGAAATCTGCATGTCTGTCCTACAGATCAGGAGGATCTCAGACCTTCTCAGGGTTCTCCTGTGAGGAGCAGGAGAACGTCTGTGATGCTGCAGAAAATCTGTTCCAGTAAAAATCCTCATCAGTCATTTCTGCAAACCAAACAAAGATGGTTCTGAGGGTGAAGGCTTTAAATGGGATCATATGGAGCTTTGAATGAGAGAGAAAGGCTTTCATGCTGCTGGGTTTTTAGTTTCATGTCTGCAGAGAGTAACTTCTATGTTGTTTGATCATCATTATGCTGTTTATGCAGATGTTCTGCTTGAGCTTCAGTGTTCTCTGATCAAACTTGTAGAGATCTGTGACCTCCAGAGCTGAATGACTTTCTTTAGCTTGTTTACTCCAAAAGACCAGAACAAATAAACAAAAAGTATTGTTTTAACTCGTGGATTTGTTATTTTCTTTTGTGTTTTTCCACATTTTCATTATCTTTTATTTATTGTTGGGTTGCACTGTGGTGGAGTGGTTCACACTCTCGCCTTAGTGAGAAGGTTCAAATCCCAGCTGGGTTCCTTCTGTGTGGAGTTTGCGTGTTCTCCTGGTTCATGTGTGGGTTTTCTGCAGCTTCCTTTGCAATATAGAAACATGCTGTAGAGGTTATCTGGTGATTCTACACTGTTCCTCAGGTTGTGAATGTGAGTGGGTAAGCTCCACCTTCACTTTACTATGGCTGGGATAGGCTCCAGCAGCTGAACAGGAATAAGCAGACCTAAAAAGTGGATAAATAGAGTTTTTTTTTAACGAGTCCTCTAATGATCCATCTTCAGATTGCTGGTCTTTCTCTGTTCCATCTCTTCTGGGGTTTGAATGTTTTACAAGTGATAGATAAGTGATATTCTGTCTAATGAACAAGAGTTTTTGATCAACGTCTCTTTTTCTTCCTTTATGTGACATTCTGTCACAGCCATGTTTGTAATCTTGATGTGAACGATGTCAGATTCATCTGTAGTGTCAGTACTTTTCTCTGTCTGAGCGCAGCGAGCTGCAGGAATCTGCAGGGAATCAGTTTGTAGCTCAGATGTTCAGGTGATGCTGAACTCACCAAGTGAAGGCACCACAAACCTCCAAAATACACTGCAGCCTCTACTGAGCATGTGTGAAGCCATCCTAACCTGTTCAGTGCTTTTATGTATTGACTCACTAATTAGGTGAATTTTGTGTCTTTTTTCAGCCTGCCGAGTCCCGAGTCACATGAGATGAAAGGTGAGACATGAATCCACAGACACCCAAACCCACTCATGTAACTCCAGCCTGGAGACTCAGGAAGTGATCTGAAGCACTTCCTCCTCTGAACTGACTCAGAACAACAGCAAACATGGTTTAGCAAATGCCTGGGGGGGCATGATGTGAATCCTTGTTTCTAGAATTATCTGCTCAGTAGAACATTCTGGCATTTATGGGTCAAATGTAGTTCTGAACTCCAATCTCACCAAAACAGCTAGTTTTTATAAAAAGAATAAATAGAAAACCTTTACGCAGAACATTTACATTTTTCATTTTTTTGTTATAAATGGGAACAAATTCACATGAAGAACATAGTACATTTCACATGTATTGAAATGTATTGTTATGTAACAGTCAGGTGGCTAATGCAGCCACAAGGGGGCCAAACCAGGGTCTCATTGAGCAGGGTGCCGGTGGAAACTGGACTACTGTTGGTCAAAGAAGAGGTGTTTGTAGGAGGAGAGAGAGGAGGAAAGTCATGAGTGTTGGACTGAAAGTAGAGACTTGAATGTTGGAACTATGACAGGAAACGGCAGCAGACGAGAGAGTTAAGTGGACATGATGCAGAGGAGGACAGTAGATATACTGTGTGTCCAGGAGACCAGGTGGAAAGGTAGAAGCTAGAAGCTTAGGAGCAGAGTCAAGTTGTTCTATCATGGTGGAGATGGGAGGAGAAATGGAGGAGGAGTAAATGGAGGAGGGGTTATCTTAAAGGAGGAGTTGTTGGGAGTGTTGTGGAGGTTAAAAAGAGGAGAAGTGAAGGAGAAACTAGAGAGGTGGAGGTTTGATTTGTAAAGGAGAGGAATGAAGTTAACTGCAGAAAGACGGAGTTCATGTGTGTGAATGAGAACCCAAGTGGAAGAGTGAAGTTACAGGGAGAAGAGAGAAAGAAGAAGGATTTGAAGTATCTACGGTCAACAGTTCAGATAATGGAGAGTGTGGAGAAGAAGTGAAGAAGTGAGAGCAGGCAGGATGGAATGGATGGAGAAAAGTATCAGGTGTGATGTGTGATAGAAGAGTTTCAGCTGAAATGAAAGGAAAGATGAACAAAACTGTGGTTGAGAGCAGCCATGTAGTTCAGTCTAGAGACAGAGAAACTGAGGAAAAGACAGGAAGCAGAACTGGAGGTAACAGAGATGAAGATGCTGAGGTTCTCTTTGGGAATGACATGGATGGATAGGATCAGGAACGATACATCAGAGGAACAGAAACATGTTAGAGGTTCTGGAGATTAAAGTCAGAGGTCAGACTGAGACGGTTCAGTCATGTCCAGAGGAGAGACGGTGAATATGTAGGTAGAAGGAATTCACACACACGTCGGCTCTGCCAGAGACAATTTGGGGTTCAGTATCTTGCCCAAGGATACTTTGACACATGGGTGGGCAAGGTGGGAATCGAACTTGCAATGCTCCAATCAGGGGCCGACCGCCCTGCCACTGCCCCACAGCTGCCGCTGGCCGTAAAGGCTGGTGAGTATAGAACTATCAGACAAGAGGAAGACCAAAGAGGAGGTTTATGGATCAGACATGATAGAGGAGAGGATGCAAAAGACAGGGGTAGATGGAGGAAGATGATTGGCTGTGGCGACTCCTGAAGGGAAAAGCCAGAAGCACACGAACAACTGTGGTCTTTCGCAGGTGACCACGCCATGACGGCGAGAGTTGGTTTCAGTTATTTAATCTGCCCAAAACATAACAGTGCAAACCAAGCTGCAGCTCACATCAACAGCTTTCTTCAACAAAAGGAAACACAAAACAGTCACAGGTTCCAACAGGCAAGATGTCCTGAGGCCCCCTACCCATAAAAGCACCCCCGGCCACAGCCAAGTCAAAGCCCCGCCCACATACCTGTCCTTAATTTATTTTAACCCCAGAAATAAACTGGATTGGCCACAATAAACTCACCTGGGAGACTGAAGGGAATAAAGAAAAAGTAGAAAAAGAAAACCCTAAAACAATTAAAATGTTTAGCCTTCTAACAGCAACAGGATGAAGATTGATCCTGTAAACTGAGATCTACCGTTTTTATTTAACTTCTGCATGTGGTTCTGATGCATCATCAACAGCAGATTATTTTTATACTTGAAGCTTTCAGCTCAGATGCCAAACAAACATTTTGACCCATTTGGTGTTCCGTAGTTTTACTGGCAGAACCTTTCATGTTCTATTTGTGGACAGTTATTTTGACTCTGGAAGCTCTGTTGTTCTCTGAAGTTCTCACGCTGTCGTGTCTGACAGGGATGGAGTTACTGACACTTTAGACGCTCGTAAAACTAAACATCTACAGAACTTTACCGCCGGTTTGAAGCTGGAAAACTGTCAGACCTTTTTGCCCTTAAACTGGGTTTCTTCACCGAGAAAACCATGAATCTAAATAAATCTTTGTTTTTGTTAACGGAAATTCATTGAGCAGAGTCAAAGAAGCTGAGAAAACGTGTTTCATGGCGTGACATGAAATGGTTTTACTTCCCCTGCAGGAGTTTTGGTTGTAGTTTCATGTGAGCGCACTCGTGGCCTGAGAAATGATTTTCAGAGAATGTCCTGGTGGAGACACGTCTCTGGACAGTACAGTCTATCTCAGTGTACAGTTACTGAGGCCACCATGCCGAGGATGTTCAGGACGCCAACAGCAAGCCCCCCGTCCCCTGACCGTCAGCTGGTACGGCAGCTGGTCCGGCAGCGGCATGGTGCTGAGGAGGGGGCCCAAAAGCCTGCGTTATTTCTGGGCAGGTCTGCAGCTGCAGGGCAGCCGTGTTTGTGCTCTAACCGTGAGGCGAGCTCAGATCTCATTACAGTCAGGTGACAGCGCCCGTGTTTTTGTCTCTGCAGCCCCACCGCGGACAGAGATGCAGCAGGTGACGGGGACATGAGGTGAGTTCAGGAATGCCCGTCTCCATGGCGACACATCACCTCTGACCCTCCTCTGCACACTGACCTCAGAAACATTCACACATTGTCTCCTGTCACTCTTTGTTCAGCAACCTGTTTGTGTGAAAGAACAAAGTCTTTCTGTTTATTGTTGTGGTGTGAAACCTCCGGCAGGAAGAGGGGGCCTGTGGCCTACGCTTCCCAGAAGCCCTGGTTGCTGAACGCCACCATAGTGGAAAACGTCACCTTTGAGATGCCCATGATAAAGTCCAGGTGAGTACCTGGTTTTTGAGAATTGTTCCCAATTTTCTTCAATAAAAATAATGTTATTAAATGATGCAAAAGAGGAAGTTACGTTTAAAATCGAAACTTGTTCTGCTGCTCTCAAAGGCAAAGAGGTTCATGTTTAAAAAAGACCGTTGTTCCCAAACGTGAAAATGTTTTTCTGAAACATCAGACCAATGTAACCAAAACAGCAAAAACGGTTTCAAAATCTAAGCTAAATGTACAAAAAACTTGAATCTTCAATCAGAAGCTCATGTTGAGATCTCAATGAAGACTCTGTTGTCATAACTAACACGCACAGCAACCACAACACACTGCACAATAAAACACTTGAGGATGACATGGATTATAGAGAATGGAATCCCCTCCATAAACAGGAAACAACAGGAATTTGTTTGATTAGGATTTGTTTGATTGGGAATTTGTTTGATTGGGAATTCGTTTGATTGGGGATTAATTTGATTGGGGCTTTGTTTGATATTGCAATTCGTTTGATTGGTAATTTGTTTGATTGGGAATCTTTTGATTGAGGATTCGTTTGATTTTGAATTAATGTGGTTGGGTTTCTTTTGATTGAGGATTAGTTTGATTGGGAATTTGTTTGATTGGAAAGTCGTTAGATTGGAAATTTGTTTGATTGGGGATTGGTTTGATTGGAAATTTGTTTGATTAGGACTTCGTTTGATTGGGATTTCGTTTGATTGGGAATTTGTTTGATTGGGAATTTGTTTGATTGGGAATTTGTTTGATTGGGGAATCTTTTGATTGAGAATTTGTTTGATTTTGGATTCATGTGGTTTGGTTTCTTTTGATTGGGGATTAGTTTGATTGGGAATTAGTTTGATTGGGGCTTTGTTGGATATTGTGATTCGTTTGATTGGGAGTTAGTTTGATTGAGAATTCGTTTGATTGGGGATTCATGTGGTTGGGTTTCTTTTGATTGGGGATTCGTTATATTGGGGATTAGTTTGATTGGTAATTTGGTTGATTGGGGATTGGTTTGATTGGAAATTTGTTTGATTAGGACTTTGTTTGATTGGGATTTTGTTTGATTGGGGAGATTAATTTGTTTGGGGATTCGTTTTGATGATGAGCAAGCTTTTGTGAAAACGGATATTGTCTGTGACAACAATAAAATCTTCAATATAATTTTCTTGCTGAATGTCTGTATGAATGATGCCAATTAACAACCTGAACCTGCTGAGTATAGGGTTGACCTTTTGACCTGGATCTTATCAGAGACTCTGTCCTCTGTCTAGGTCCAGGTCTTGTTGCAGGTTTGGGTCTTGATCTCAGCTGTTCCAGAACAGCCCTAACATTCACTGCAGTTGATTTGCAACAAGTGTGTTTAGTTTTGATCAGTTGTGTGTTGATGGTGACTGCTGTGTTGGAGCAGAGTTTATGTTTTGTGTCTTTGTGTTATTGTTAGGGTCTTGTATGTTATCAGTGCAACTGTTTGAGAATGTGTTTTGCTTGCAAAGAGTAGATTAGAGTTTTAGACATTGTGTTTTAGGTTTGGACTAGGGTTGTCAAGTTGACACATTAATGCATGTGATTAAAAAACAAATTTGCATGTTAATATTCATTAACAATTGCTGATAATGCACACGTTGTCGGGCACAATCCACTTATACCATGGTCAATTACAAAAGAAATAAATATAAAATTGATTTTTAGTACTTCATTCTTGTTATGTATTCGGGGGGTGGGGTGGGGTGGGGTAGTTTGTAGTTTATTTTCCTCCTTACTTTTTTGTGGTTGTTCTTGATGTTTACCAGTGTTGCTGTGTCATGTAAAATGTATGTTGTGCTGATGAATAAAAAAGTAAACCTGTACTGAGAAGTAAAGATTGATCAGGAGCTTCCTTCTCTGTCAGTAAGTTCATCAGGTTAAGATCTTCAGGATGAACAGGAACTGCAGAGAAAACCAGGAAGTCATTTGAAGTGTCATTTCTTCATATAAAAATGCACGTCTTTAGTCATAAATGATTCTGTTCTTATCAGAGAAAGAGAAAAGCAATCCTGAACACTCAACTGTCTTTTTATAGCTTCTTGGTCATGTGATTGATCAGGTTTATCACACGAGAAAAACCTTTATTCTGAAAATCTAAACAAAGGAAAACGGAATGGTGGATTTTCTTTGTTTGTCTTTGATGTTTGAAAGCCTAAAGATGCTTTCTGCTGACTCCTGTTCTGTTGTTTCCTCTCTCCTAAAAGATGCATAAATGTCTGCTTTTATTTTGTAGTGTTGCAAAGAAACTTTTAATGAAGGGTCATGTGGTCACAGTTGTGCAGGTTGAAGACGTTTAACTGTGTCCACATGAATCCTTTTTCCAAACTTTTCCTGCAATGGATCCATGCTGGCTGTGTTGGCAGCACGGGGCGCTGCAACCGTGAGTGTGGTGGTTGTTTGTGTCCGTCCTGGCTGTGATCTTCACCTGCTCGTGTCTGCAGGTACAAAGCTGTGATTGAGGCCTGCTCTCTGCAGCCCGACATTGACATCCTTCCACAGGGGGACCAAACGGAGATCGGGGAGCGGGTCAGTCTGTTTCTGCGTGCAGCCGGATGGCCTCAGCCATCCGTCCACAGCTCTGGAGTCCCTGCTTTCCACTCATGCTCCTCTGGTTTCTTCACACTCTGTGCTGTAGGGCATTATCCTGTCAGGAGGACAGAAGCAGAGGATCAGCGTGGCCAGAGCGCTGTACCAGCAGACAAACGTGGTGTTTCTGGTAACTCTGAGTAAATGTTTCCCAGAAATCCTTTAGATGTTTTTCAGAGTGAAAACCTGAAATCCACTGAACCCATTCAAAGATCTACGTATAAGAAACGTCCAAGAGTTAGACTTAATGATGAAGATAATCACATCCTGAATGCTGTATCTGTGTTATTTCAGTGATGTAAACTTTATATTCAGTTTAATCTGAAAGTTAAACAAACTTTCAGTGGATTCATGATGAAATAACAATATATTTGTTTAAATATTCCTAAATATTCAATAAATGTTGGAAACATTTCAAAGCAAATAACATTTCCAACAATATTTTTAAATCTGTAAAGCAAAAGAGATCATATTAGTGTTTTAATGAAAGATTTGTTGTTCATTGAACATGTAACAAACTTTACTAGTAATTTTTAAAATGAATCTCAGCGTTTTAAAAAAAATATCTAATGACGTATTAGACTTTATATCATACACGTGACACTGAAGACAAACAGAATGCTTTAATCTAAGAGGTTGCGGCAGAATACAGATTCTTTTGAAAAATACAATGTTTTTCCAGTGAATAAAAATCAAAGTTTGTCATGTTTTCTCAACCCCCCCTTTAGGATGACCCGTTTTCTGCTTTAGACATCCACCTGAGTGACCACCTGATGCAGGACGGCATCCTGAAGATGCTCAGGAGGAGAAGAGGACGGTGGTGCTCGTCACACACAAACTTCAGTACCTGCCGCATGCAGACTGGGTGAGACTCGGATGAACGATGCGTCTGCAGAGCATCTCGCCGTGTTTTGACTCTTATCATCTTTGTTTGTGTCAGATTATCGCCATGAAAGAAGGGACCATCCAGACTGAGGGAACTCTGAAGGACATCCAGAAGTCTGATCCCAAACTCTTTGAGCAGTGGAAGACGCTGATGCACAGGCAGGACCAGGAGTTTCAGACGGTGAGACGGAGCTCTCAGTGTCTCTGAGACCGAATCCTTTAACCAAGAGGACTTCAGGAGTTCCAGCTCTGCTGCAGAGTCTCATCATCCCGGCATTTGTTTTTCAGGAGACCGTGGTGGAGACCATGACGGATCTGGAGAGGAAAAACCTGCGGAGGGCCATGTACGCCAGAGAAGCTGCCAAAACGGAGGAAGACGAGGAAGGTGAGTCAGGAAGCAACCAGCTGACCTTCATCACACGCGGCATTTTCCGGGCAGCATCTGCTGCTCTTGGTCCAGCTGCTCTGCTTCCTTTCTTCTTGTCTGGTAAAGAGGGTCAAACTCTCCGCTCTCTCCTCACTTGGGTTTCCTGCTGCTGTCTGACTGTCTGCTGGACAGTTTTTGACCTGTTGTGTGTTGTCTCCCATGTGTTGTCGGCGCTCCGGGGGGACTTGTGCAACGGCTCCGGCATCAGGAGCTGCCCTGCTGCTCCATCCAACAGGTGTGGTCAGAACTCATGGTTTGAAAATGAGGAACGCAAAAGAAAAAGCGTGTGTGAGCTTCCAGCGCTGAGTGTCCTCGTGAGACTCCTCAGATCGCCCCTACATGGCAGCAGCTCCATCTACACCTGAGCCTCCAGCGTGGCTGATCCTCCAGACACCCCTTTCTGCATGAAGCGTCTAGTCTTTGCTCTGACATCACCACTGGGAGGAGGTCAGAGGTCACTCTCTTTAGTGCCCCCTCCCTCATGAGCTTCTGCCTGCTCTCAGTGACCTTGTAGCTGCAGCATCTTTCCTCTGGGATCTGTCCTTTGGCGAGACGTCGTGTTTGCAGTTTTTTCCTGCACTTTGTCCACAGTCTGAGGAAGAAAAGTTGTGAAGGTCAACAGGAAACAGGAAGAGGTGAAAAAAACAGACAGAATCACTGCAAAAACCGTAGATGATCAGGTGTGTTTTTGCAGTTCTATACGGAGGCCCTGAAGTGGAACTCAGTCCCACACCAAAACATAAAGTTCTGACCAAAATTGTTAGACCAGAAAATGAGAGAAATGCATTTATTACAGCTGGAGCTTAACCAGCTTCTTTATAGAGCTTCCAGAAAACACATACTTTTAGCTGCCAATTTAAAAATCCTTTAAATGAAAGGGGCTGTTTGTCAGCTGATCAAAAACCAGAATTTGCATTCAGGGGTATTTTCTAATGAGTAGTCGTCCTGTCAGGTCTCTTGATGGCGAAGGCCAAAAAGCTCTGTTTCTTTGAAGGTGGCGGGCAAAGTGAAGCTCAGTGTCTTGCCCAAGGACACTTTGACACATGGGCAGGCGAGGCGGGAATCGAACCTGCAACCTTCCAGTCTAAGGCCGATCGCCCTCCTGCTGCTCCACAGACGCCCAAAGTTGTGATCTTTTATATGTTTTTATGTTAAGTGATTTGTCGATTTGCACTTCAGGGCCACCGTAGTTTTATTCAGAAAAGCTTCCAAACTGTACAAATGAAATGTTTCTATGATCTGAACAGAATCAAAGGGAAATGTTCGCCGCCAGAGTCTCTGTCTCTTTAGTGGAAAGACAGTTCCATGTAGTGGGGAATAAAAGAGTGACGTTTTACTGCATCAGAACATCTGAACGGGTCAGGTTCCGTTTTGGTGAAACACTTATTTGATCAGTAAAGAATGTGAAGTTTGGAGTTTTGGCAGAGCAGTAGAAGTGGGTTGGTCCTGACACAGAAATTATCTCTTTTTTGTTGGCAGAGGAATCTGTGGAGAGTGAGGACGATGACAACCTTTCTCAGGTGATGCGTCAGAGAGCCACCATCCCCTGGCGCTCCTGCGGCGCGTACCTGTCCTCGGCTGGGCTGCTGCTGCTGTCCCTGCTGCTGCTCTCACAGCTGCTCAAACACTCACTCATGGTCGCCATCGACTACTGGCTGGCCCGCTGGACCTCCCACGTCATCTCGGCCAAGATGGACGCCTCGCCTCGCAACTGCTCTGCTGCGCAGGTGAGCGGCTGACTAATTCTCTGCTTCTGGTTCCCATTTCAGCCTCGTTCAACGTGCAAACGCTTCCAGGTGTGAGGAGTCCAGTCACGCTCACATCGCATCCATCACTCTGATGGAGCTCAGACCTGAAAGCAGCTTCACCTGCACCTTGCAACATTCATAGAAAGTCATAGAAAGTGAAGAGCTGGCAAACCTTCTGGGAGGTGCAGGAGGAGCATCATCTGAGCTTCTTCAGAGAGGTGGTGGGAAAGCCAGCTGTGGGTTTTCAGGTGGAGGTGATGGATGCAGCAGCTGCCGGCTGTCACACCTGCAAAGGTAACGAGGTCATCTGGGATCAGATGGAGCAGCGTCTGCTACCATGAAGGAGTGAAGGACCGTTATAGCAGAGAAGAGCATCTCTGCAGGTCCAGCCCAGGTCAGAGCTCCAGACGCTGGCCTGCGGACAGACCCCCCAGAGCATCATAAGAGGATCTGGAGGGTCACGGGTCTGCGGGGGCACCCCTCCAAAGAAACCGAATATTTAAAAAACGTTTTAATTTCGCTGCTTTGGGAAATATTTATGGACATGTAAAACGCCGGCCCAACGTGTGTGTTTGTGTGTTCACATGAACACATACGATTAGGTCAAAGGTGAGCCGACACCTGTGTTCAGGTGTT
The DNA here is from genome assembly GCA_016861445.1 of Oryzias woworae. Lineage (NCBI taxonomy): Eukaryota > Metazoa > Chordata > Actinopteri > Beloniformes > Adrianichthyidae > Oryzias > Oryzias woworae. Next base: position 47,407 of record BOLG01001565.1, read on the forward strand.
TGAGTTCTACTGAGGTGGATGATGGAATGTAGAAAGAGGGAGGTGCCCGCCATGCCAGGGGGTCCAGCACGGGGTCCAACCCCCAGAGAGCCCCCCGGCGCCACACAAACAGCACACCATCACCTGGGACTTCTGAGCATCCGGGCTCTGACCCGCCCCACGCTTACGGCAACCACCTGCCCACCCCACGGGAGGTCAGGAGAGAGAGCAAGGCAGTGGCCACCCACGCTTGCCCCAGAGGAGGACGCTCAAGAGAAGTGGGGGCCCCGAAGGGCGTTGTGTCTTTGTATTTTCCATTTTTTCTGACACTTTTTGGATTTGAACAAAAGAACCGTGAAACTCAAACGAGGAGGAACTGGATCTGCTCTGGTGGATCTGTTTCTGGATCCAAACTGTCAGAACCCACTCAGACGTTGATCTTCTGAACAGAACCACTGCAGTTTCAGGCGTTTAGACTGACGTTAGGATATGAGCATCTCAGTGCTGCACGTTCTCCTCGTGTTTTCATGAAATCTGACCTGAAGGTTGTCCTCCGTCTGGGGCGTCCTTCTGAAGCAGCTCTGATGCTTCAGCCAGCCTCGGGTTCAGCTGTGGGTCTTCAGTGTCATGTAGCAGCTTCATCTCTTACAAGGTTACATCGCTGTGGCAACCAGTGAAGGAAACCTAACCCCCCCTAAACAGAATAAGGTTTCAGGATGAGAGATGAAGACGTGGTGTCCTGTCTCCTCCAGGGACCCCTTCAGGAGCAGGTTGACCAATGAGAATTCCTGGTGAGAATCCAGAATCTGTCAACTTTTGCAGCTCTGGTCCTAAAATGGTTTCGCTGGTGGAAGATGCTCATGTTCAGACTCTTTCGTTTTCCGCTGTTTTATAAACGTACAGAGAATCCCTGACAGGACAGCTCAGTGTGGGATTCTGTTTAGTGACAGAGGTACCGATGAAACTGGCCGGATGCTGTTGGAGACCAGCAGATTACCTCCAGAACCAGACTCAGTCAGGGGGGTTGAATATCTACCCTCACTGGTTGGGGTCAGAGATCCGATTTTTCAGTGGTTCTAATGGTTCTGTCTGCAGCAGATCTGGAACTGAGCTGCATTTGTGCTGCGGCTGCTGTGGTGGTGTTTGGTTAATCAGGTGTTTGTGCAGAGCAGACGTGCAGGAATGCACAGAGGATTAATTTAGATTCAGGTTATATTTGGAAAGAAAACCTCGTCATTCACACCCGCAGGTCGCAGCAGCTTTTCTGCTCGTGGCTGCAGAGCGAGCCCATGGCGCATGCAGGTCGGGTGAAGGGCTCAGACGGTCAGCGTGATGCGCACATGCACATCAACGCGCGCACATCAACGCGCGCACATCAACGCGTGCACACCAACGCGTGCACACCAATCCGAGGCTGACTGCCCTTTCCACTGCACCACAGCCGCCCCGTATGTGGAAAGTAATAAATAATGTAAGAAAAAAGAAACGTATTTTCCAAGAAGCCTTAAAAATGGTGAAACTGTTAATAACAAACAGGAAATTGTTCATAAGTTTAACCGTTTCTTTGTAAATGTTGGTGGTAAATCAGCTTAAAGAGCCCAGTTGTAAGATTAATTCAATTAAATGCAGCATGAGTTCAATGTTTCTGAGTGAAGTTAATCCAAGTGATGCGCTTGAAGTTGGACACCAAATGAAAAGTAAAGTCTCCTGACATGACCCTGATCAAGGAAGTCATTCACAGTATTCCTGAAGCGTTTACTAACATTTACAGCAAATCCTTCTCTAGTGGTGTTGTTCTGGACCTATGACAGTAGATCAGCTGATTCCCTTTTATAGAAATGGCAATAAGGGGATCAAATTATGGACCAATTTCATCGCAACCACAGTTTTCTACAATCTGAGAGAAACTGTTTGCTGTCAGACTTGATCCCGTTTGAAGTAAATAGGATTTATAAAATGAACATCAGTTTGGATTCAACTGCACGTGCTGTTGAACAGTTTGTGGAAAATGTTCCAACTGCCATTCATCCAAACTACATCCAATAGAAGTTTTTGTTGATTTAATCAAGGCGTTTGGCACCATTGATCATTCTGTTTTCTTACAAAAATGTGGTTGTTATGGTCTTTCAGTCCAACAAATCAGTGCTTTAGAAGTTCCTTGGAAAACCGGGTTCAATATGGAACTATTAATAATACAGATTCTAAATTAGAAAAGATTTTCTATGGACTCCCACAAGGTTCAGTTCTTGGACTAAAACTATTGTCAATTTACATAAATGATATTTTTTAATGTCACCAAAGTTGAGATTTATTATGTTTGCAGATGATACCAACAGTCTTTGTTCTGGAAAACATATTGATGTGTGTGCCGCATGTAATTGAACAAGAATTTAGTTTGATAAAAAAAATGGTTTGATGATAACAAGTTATCTCTAAATAAAAGCAAAACTAAATTCACATTTTTTTCTACAAATAGAAAGGTATGAAATGTTAATTATATCTAAATGGTACAGAAATTCCGTATGAAAAGAAGCAACATTTTTAGATGTAATAATTGATGATAAATTGTCTTGGAAATCTGATATAAATGATATAAAACACAAAGTTTCTAGATCTGTTGGCTCTGTTCAAAATCAGTGATGCATTAAACAAAAAAAGTGTTTCTTTTTCTGTTTATTAGTTGATCTGTGTCTTTCATATTGTGCAGAGATTTGGGGAAATGCAGGAAAAACCATCATTGAATCCTTGGTTTAATTACAAAAAAAGCAATTATAATAGTTAACAGAACGGGGTATTGTGAACCAATTACATTGTAACTAAAAGTTTTAAATGAGAGGACATTGATTAACGTATTAGAAATAATTTCTAAAGTAAAACATAATTTAGTTCCAAAAATATACAGAGACCTTTTACTTTAAGAGTTACTCAGTATATTTAAGCTTCAATCTGGAAGTCAAAGGTTGGTCTTATTTGTTTTTGCTACATTTTCATAGAAGAGAAAACCACAAATTCTCTTTGTGTGTGTGTGTGTGCATGTGTGTGCATGTGTACGTGTGCGTGTGTGTGTGTGTGTGTGCATGTGTGTGTGTGCGTGTGTGTGTGTGTGTGTGTGCATGTGTGTGTGTGCGTGTGTGTGTGTGCATGCGTGTGTGTGTGTGCATGTGTGTGTGCATGTGTGTGCGTGCGTGTGCATGTGTGGTGTGCGTGTGTGTGTGTGCATGTGTGTGTGTGTGTGTGCGCGTGTGCATGTGTGTGTGTGCGTGTGTGTGTGTGTGTGCATGTTTGTGTTCATGTGCGTGTGCATGTGTGTGTGTGCATGTGTGTGTGTATGTGTGTATGTGCATGTGTGTGTGCATGTGTGTGTGTGTGTGCATGTTTGTGTTCATGTGTGTGCGAGCATGTGTGTGTGCGTGTGCATGCGTGTGCATGTGTGTGCGTGTTTGTGTTCATGTGTGTGCGAGCATGTGTGTGTGCGTGTGCATGTGTGTGTGTGTGTGCATGTTTGTGTTCATGTGTGTGTGCGTGTGCATGTGTGTGTGTGTGTATGTGTGCGTGTGCATGTATGTGCATGTGTGTGTGCGTATGTGTGCGTGTGCATGTGCATGTGTGTGTGTGTGTGCATGTGTGTGTGTGCACGTTTGTGTTCATGTGTGTGCGAGCATGTGTGTGTGTGCATGTGTGTGTGTGCACGTTTGTGTTCATGTGTGTGCGAGCATGTGTGTGTGCGTGTGCATGTGTGCATGTGTGTGTGTGTGTGTGTGCATGTGTGCGTGCGTGTGTATTCGGGTGTCCTCTAAGCCTCTCCCCGTTTGTTCAGCTGCTTCATCCTCAGAGCAGCAGAGACTTTTCCTCTGCTGATGTTTGACCAGCCTGCCAGTTAAATTGTGCTTATCATCAAAGAGCAAACTAAGTGGGCAGACGGAGCTGCAGATGCGTCTGCTCTAAACTGCATGTCTGTCTGCAGGACTGCAACTTCAGCCACTCCTGGTACCTGTCCGTGTTCAGTGTGCTGTGCTGCCTTGGCATCATCCTCTGCCTCGCCACCTCTGTGGCCGTGGAGTGGACGGGCCTCAAGGCGGCCAAGGAGCTCCACCACGGTCTGCTCAACAAGATCATCCTGGCGCCCATGAGGTGATGCGGCGCGGGGGGGGTGGGGGTGCTGTTTGTGTTTGCCGTTTAAACACATCATTCAAAAGGAGAGACGGCGACGAAGCTCCTCTTTAGCCTCATTACTCGCAGCACCATCTGCTTCACCTTTCTGTGCTGAAACACATGCGAGCATGTTCACATGCACTCTCATGCGCTCTCATGCACTCTCATGCACTCACATGCACTCTCATGCACAGAAGGAGCAGCCGCATGTCACACAGACCAACAGACTTTATGCTTGCGAGCACAGATCTCCACTAAAGATGTGTTTCTGTCAGAGACGCTGCAGTGGTTTCCTCTGGTAGAATGATTTACATCAGGATGACATTTGAATCAGAAGCATCAGGGGTCATGACCTCTCATGTAAACATGAGCCTCTGAGGGCAAAGGTCGACATTTTTCTCATCATTTCTCTGCTGCAGGCTCTTTGAGACGACTCCGCTCGGCAGCATCCTCAACCGGTTCTCCACAGACACCAACACCATCGACCAGCACATCCCCACCACGCTGGAGTGCCTCTCCCGCTCCACCCTGCTGTGCGTCTCCGCCCTGGGCGTCATCTCCTATGTGACGCCCGTCTTCCTGATCGCCCTCCTGCCACTGGCCGTCACCTGCTACTTCATCCAGAAATACTTCCGCATGGCGTCCAGGTGAGCCAGAAAGGGCGGCGCTGATGCGTTCCGCATTCCTCCACGGGGCGGAAACCCCACAGCAAAGCTGATTTTTATCCTTTTGTTCTGTCTGCTGGTCAGGGACCTGCAGCAGCTGGAGGACAGCACCCAACTTCCCCTGCTGTCCCACTTCTCAGAGACAGTGGAAGGACTCACCACAATAAGAGCCCTCAGGTAAGGACTTCCTGTCCTGGAGACTACACTGATGGAGGCTTATAAATATTATAAATATATTCTAAAAATATTATAAATAAAATAATGATAAAGGATTCAGTCTAAAAACAGACCTAAATCCCAATCTGGCTTTAAAAAGAACCACTCAAGTGAATCAGGTCTTTTTCCAACAATGAGCTCAGATTCTGGTCACTTTATCGTTCTTTTCGACCTGAAATCTGCATCTGATACTGTGGATCATGACACTGTGATTGACTGGTTTGTCTGGGTCAGTTCTCAGCTGGTTTGTCTCCTGTTTCAGTGAGAAATCATATAAGGTCACTCATTGTCCTCATAAACTAAAACTCTGTCTAGTGGTGTTCCCCAAGGTTCTGTTCTGGGACACCTTCTATTTATTCTCTATATGATCCCACTTGGGAGACTCATCAGCAAATTTTCCACATCTCTTATCATCTATATGCTGATGACATTCAGCTCTACTGCTCCTTTGATGGAAATAATGACAAAAATCTTTGTTATCTACTGGACTGCTTGGCCAGCATCAAAGTGTGTTAACAGGACAACATTGACTTCTAAACCCCAATAAGACAAAGACTTTCATTTTTGCTCCTGATGATGAAATACCCTCCATCAAAAGCCACCGTGGTTCACTGAGCGTTTTTATTTACAAGAGCTTTGAGCTGAATTTCTAGCTTTTAGTTGTGTTTTAATTAAATGTTTTATTGGGTTGTATCTGCTTGAAACATTTTGTTTTAATTTCATTCTCTGGTTTAACATTGTGAAGCCCTTTGTGAGTCGGAAAGGTTTACTTACTACAATGTTAATCATTTTAAATCATAAAAGGAAACAAACCAGAGTTTATTTCTGTATTTGGACAGAAATATGTGACGATGTAACAGCAGTCTCTTCATTTCTGGGTTTCTTTTGTGTTTTAGACAAATTCAGTCATAAATAAGTTTTCTTATCTTTATTTCAGGTAAGATGTTTTCAGGTTTTTGCTCTCTTCCTCTGTGTTTCTGTTGGACTTCAGGAACTTTTTCTACTTTTTCACTCTGATTCCCTGTTGTTCTAAAGCGGACACTTCCTGCTTAGACTCTGATCCGAACAAACCGGAGCTGCTTTCTGTTGGCAGGTACGAGCCGCGCTTCAGACAGAGGCTGCTGCAGTTCACAGACGCCAACAACATCGCCTCGCTCTTCCTCACGGCGGCCAACCGTTGGCTGGAGGTCCGCATGGTAAGAACCTGCCCGCCGTTCTGCTCCAGAAGTCTCAGAGCAGTTCTACTTCACCGGCTGATGTGGATCTGGTTCAGCCTGAAGCAGAGTTGATGGAAACTGAAGATCTTGTTACCTCGTCAACAGGAAATGTATCCTCATGCAAGTGACTTTGTATCTGAGGTGTTTTGTTGGACTTTTGCAGAAGATGCAACCTTGACATGTTCCTTTTGCACGCGCATGTATGAGTGTGTAATAAACCACTGGGGTATTTTGTTGCAGACATTGAGACTTGTTGCTGCTTCCTCTCCTCTTGTGTTGTGCGTCTGCAGGAGTACATCGGGGCGTGTGTGGTGTTGGTGGCAGCTGTGGCCTCCATCAGCAGCTCTTTTTATAACCAGCTGTCTCCTGGGCTGGTGGGGCTCGGCCTGACGTACGCTCTCATGGTGAGCATCTGGGGTTGTTTCTTTAATGCCATGGCTTTTTTTGGTAGACAAGACAACAAAGAAAGAAGACATTATTCTTCTGAAGATAAATTTGTTTCAGTATAGATGCATGTTGCCCCTCCCAGATTCAGGTTAGGGCTTCTCTGATTGGTCAGCCTCTCAAAGTATTATGTGGGGGTGTCTTTTATAGACAGACAGGTGGAGGTGTTCCTGTATAGGAGAAAGATTGAGCTCCAGTCTGACATCATGAGGTCATCAGTGTTTGTCTCTGAACTAAAGGGTGTGTAAAAAACTCCACCACGCACACGCGCGCGCACACACACACACATCGGCGCACACGCGCACACACACACACACGCGCACACACACACACCAGCACACACTCACACACACACACCAGCACACACACACACCAGCACACACGCACACAGACACACCAGCACACACTCACACACACACACCAGCACACACGCACACAGACACACCAGCACACACTCACACACACACACCAGCACACACGCACACAGACACACAGCACACACTCACACACACACACCAGCACACGCACACAACACACACCAGCACACACACACACCAGCACACGCACACACACACACACCAGCACACACGCACACAGACACACCAGCACACACTCACACACACACACCAGCACACACGCACACAGACACACCAGCACACACACACACACACACACACAGCACACACACACACCAGCACACGCACACACACACACACCAGCACACACACACACCAGCACACACACACACCAGCACACTCACACACACACACACCAGCACACACGCACACACACACACACCATCACACACGCACACACACACCAGCACACACGCACACACACGCACACACACACCAGCACACGCACACACACACACACACCAGCACACACTCACACACACACACCAGCACACACGCACACAGACACACCAGCACACACTCACACACACACACCATCACACACGCACACAGACACACCATCACACACTCACACACACACACCAGCACACACACACACCAGCACACGCACACACACACACACCAGCACACACACACCCAGCACACACACACACCAGCACACGCACACACACACACACCAGCACACACCCACACACACAACACACCAGCACACTCACACCACACACACCACAGCACACACGCACACACACACACACCAGCACACACGCACACACACACAGCACACACGCACACACACGCACCCACACACCAGCACACGCACACACACACACACACCAGCACACACTCTCACACACACCAGCACACACGCGCACACACACACACCATCTTTAGGACACACTGACCTCACCTCGGCAAACTAAACTAAACATTCACACTTTTGTTTTTCTGTCTATGAAAAGTAAACTGCATCCACTGCTGCCAGAAGTAAGATCCTCACAGACAGAATTGATTCATTCTGAACGTTCTGATTCTCTGACCTAAAACCGATCCAGAACATCTTCATCTAAAACTTCAACAGTGAGACTCAGAGATGAATTCCTGCTACTGAACAGTGAAGTTTTCCAGATTCTTGTGTTTCTTCAAGATAATCAAGTGTAAATAAATATGTTTACAAACAAATAAGTAAACAAGAATGAATGTCAAATCCATTCACATTTGAGTTTGATAAAGTTCATTCCACTGTTGTTTTTCCACATCAGAATAATCCAAAGGAACATTATTAGAACATTCATGACTTTTAAGAATGATAAATGATGATTGATCATTTACTGCATCACATGTGTTGTTCTGTGATGGAACTTGGTGGTAAAATAAATCTACCGTACTTTAATCCACATGGTATTTTCTAAGATCAATTATTGAGTGATCTCATTTTGAAATGATTTTTATGGGATCGGTTGATACGATTTGATTGAGTTCTGCCTCAGACAGATGGATCTGGTTGGATCATTGGAATAGAAATCGATTCATTGATGAACCCAACCCTGCTGTCTTTCTGCAACGGCGCTGAACTTTAAACATGAAAGAAGAGCATTAAATCTTTGAATAAAAACCTTTTTCTTGTTTTAAAACGGAATTTTCCAGCAGAGGAGGGAAAATCCCAAACTGTAACCTTCTGAAGACGTTTCTGTTGGAAGTGATTCCGTTTGTCTCTATGCAGTTTCCGTTGTTAAAGCAACACTGAAATGTTTGAGCTTTTTCAGAGAAGACGTGAGAACAAACGCTGCAGATGAATCTGCTGGCTGCAGAAACTCGTGTTTCAGCGTCAGACTTCTGCAGCAGCGTGACTCCTCCTTCCTCCTGTCTCAGGTGTCCAACTACATGAACTGGATGGTGCGAAACTTGGCAGACATGGAGGTGCAGCTTGGCGCTGTCAAGAGGATTAATGGTCTCCTCAGAACTGAAGCTGAGAATTACGAGGGGCTCCTGAGTGAGTGCACCAACGCTGACGCATGAACTCTGATCTGCTCCTCCTTCCTCTCTGCTCCTCATCAACCCCTGTGGGCTCCTGCTGGCTCGCATGTTTATGTCCTTTAAACCCAAACTAATTCTCGTCCTTCCTTTTGATTTTCACTCTATAACTGATAATCCTGCAGTTCTGAGCTGGAAACTGGAATGTATTTATGACCCGCCTGGAGTTTGAGCCTCATAAACGCCACTCTGGGGGTCTGTGTGTCAGCTGTGCCTCAGGTGCCGGACGGCTGGCCCCGCCACGGAGAAATCAAGATCCAGAACTTGAGTGTCCGTTACGACGCCTCGCTGAAACCCGTGCTCAAAAACGTCAACGTGCACGTCAGCCCCGGGCAGAAGGTAAAGAAGCACACCAGACCCACGTGAGGCTTTCTGGAAAAGCGTCACCACGGCGTTTCTTCACAGGTGGGGATCTGTGGCCGGACCGGGAGCGGAAAGTCCTCCTTCTCGCTGGCGTTCTTCCGCATGGTGGACATGTTTGAGGGTAAACGTTTCAGCTCTGGTGCAGACGCAGACGCAGACTTCCTGGGTTTCATGAAGCTGACTCTTTCTTCAGGGAGGATCGTGATTGACAACATCGACATCTCCAAGCTGCCCCTGCAGACCCTCAGGTCCAGGCTGTCCATCATCCTCCAGGACCCCATCCTGTTCAGCGGGACCATCCGGTACGATGACCCTCTCTGTCCACGGGGGTGGGTCAGCAAAGGGACGGGGCTGCGCTAAGACGAGCAGGGAGACTGGGAGGAGGAGGTTCAAGAAGAGACGTGAAGGAGAGCGATCCGAGAGCTGCAGCTCAGACGTTTCCTCAAACATCTCAAGAGACGAGGCTTCTCCTGAAGGAGAGCCAAACATCAGTGAAACATCAACACGTCTGAGTGAAACCAGAGCAAACACGTGTGTGCGTGTTCATGTATGTGCACGTGTGTCTGCAGGTTCAACCTGGACCCAGAGATGAAGGCGACAGATGAGATGCTGTGGGAAGCTTTGGAGATCGCTCAGCTGAAGTCGGTGGTGAAAACGCTGCCGGGAGGTTTAGGTTTGTGACAGCAGCAGCTGTTCTCCTTCATCAGAAAGATCTGCTGCGCAGCGTCTGCACGAGCAGACAGCCCCCAATAAAGCAGCTCTGACATCAGGACGCTTTAGCAAACCGGTCCAGATCAGCATCAGCTTTAGCAGCTTTAGCTCCTCCTCTGTCGCTTCTGCTGCAGTTTGTCAGGAGAACCAGAGGAGATCTCTGCTGGTTGATGTGGAGCTGCTGCTGCTGCAGAGAAAATCTGTTATTCTTTTTGACGGGAGAATCCCAACTGCAGCAGAAGTTACATATTGCAGCAACGTTTTCTTTGGTTTGATTTCTAAAGGTTTCATCCTCCGGAGATCAGAGGTGAAGGTTTGATGCTGTGATTGAAAACATTTGTGCTTTCAGGCAGAGGCTCTTCTGTGACCTGAAGTAAATAATGTTGTGTGCTGTTTCAAAGGGCCCTCACTATCATCACCCTGAAGCATCGTTCCCTCATTTCTGAATATTCCTCTAAAAACCTGCGCTCTGAGCGGCAGCCCCTCCCAGCCCATGAAAACGAGCTGATGTCACAGGAAGAGTCTGCGCCGCCAGCACCGCCCCCAGGCTAACACACACGCCGTCTCTGCAGAGCCAACGGCGATCGGCTAAACGCCTTCCTTTAGAATGCACGGTACCGGAACCACAGGTGGTGGTTCACGCCCGGCGTTTAAGCAGACGCCGGGCGTGTTTGTGTTGTAGTGGTGGCCGGGCTACTAAAGGCAGATATACGGAATACACATCCATCTTTGCAAAAGTTTGGAAGTTTGTTTCGTGGACAAAACGCTCCTGAGTCCGGCTCTAGGATGACGTCATGAAATAGGCGGCACCCAGACGGAGTGAAAGGCGGAGCCTCAGAGATCGAGGCGTCTTACTTAGGGTAGGAAAGAATCGCTCCTATTTGATAAAAACGCGTTCTTCAGTCTGCCAAAGGTTATATGTGATCATAGAAGAGTAGAGTTTACGCTGAGAGGCTGAAGCATGCATTGGCCCTTTAAATTCATCAGATTAAAAACCAGACTTTGATTTGCACTAAGGTCCCGTTTTTGCAGAAATGTTGGTTCCTGAAGTAAAATCAGTTCTTCAGAACAGACAGTAAACCTGTCAGATGCTGACTGATTATCATGGGGGGGTGACCTGTAGACAGGTTGCTGTTGATGATGAGACCTGACTGTCTGCAGACGCCATCGTGACAGAGGGCGGCGAGAACTTCAGCCAGGGCCAGCGGCAGCTCTTCTGTTTGGCCCGAGCCTTTGTGAGGAAGAGCAGCATCCTCATCATGGACGAGGCGACGGCCTCCATCGACATGGCAACGGTCAGCGGCCGCTTTCTGCAGAGGCCAAAGGAGGTGCAGGAATGAAGCTGCTGCCATGGCAACAAAGAGCGTGCAGCAGAAGCTCTGAGGTAGATCTTCAACGGAAACGTGAGCCTTTGAATAACGCGTTCATGAGGGAGGAGGCAGAGAGGACACCCCCTTTTAGATGAGGGGGGTGGAGGAGCAGTAGGAGCCTGTGGGAGTGTCTGCCTCTCATTCCTGCACCTCCTTTCGCTGCAGCAGGAGAACGCGTTCTTCCAGGACGTTTGCTGTTTTTTACGTAAACAGAGTTTGAACCCCGCCCCCCCACGTCTGCGTCCACAGGAGAGCATCCTGCAGAAGGTGGTGATGACTGCTTTTGCTGACCGGACGGTGGTGACCATAGCAGTGAGTACTCCTTTCTCCTGGTGAAGGTTTGGAACCCAGCAGAAGGTTCTCTGACTCCAGGAGCAGCTCCTCCTCTCAGTTCAGGAGTGTCTTATGGTTTCTCCTGCTCTCCCCCCTCCCCCCAGCATCGTGTCCACACCATCCTGAACGCCGACCTGGTGATTGTGATGAAGCGGGGGATCATCCTGGAGTACGACACACCCCAGGCCCTGCTGGACAGGGAGGACAGCGTCTTTGCCTCCTTTGTGCGGGCAGATAAGTAGCACCTCCAGAGGAGGAGGAGGAGGAGGAGGAGAGGAAGACATTCAAAGTGCAATTGTCCCGTGGAACATCCAGTCCCATTATTTTTTACTCGTGTGTATATTTGTACATCAAATTACTACTGGTTTGGTAATAAAACATAAATGATCTCAGGTGTGTCGGTGTGCGGATGGGCGGGGCTTATTGTGGTGACTGAAGGGTTGGAGCTCAGCTGACCGCAGAGATGCTGACCCTCTTCATGAAGGGAAGCGCTGGGAGGGGTGAGCGCGTGCGCGTGTGAGGTGTATGTTTTACAGTTCAGCGTTCTATATTTACTCCATGGATGTCTGTGGCGCACTGCTTCTGCGCAGCTCGAGGCTTCATTTGCCATCAATCCCTTCATGCAGAAACGACCTCCTCTCCACCTCACAGCGCCCGTCTCCCGTTACCGGGATGTTGTGAAGTCAGCAGAGCCCTGACGAAGCTGCGCGCGCCTCCTCTATCCAAATGAGACCAAACTCCCCCACATAAACCCGCTCGGACTCCGTTTACGCAAAGGGCTGCAGGAAATGCGCACCGACGCGCAACCGGAGCTTGGAGAGGCGGTGGTTCAGTGCCGTGAGTGACCACGGCAGCTGCGAGGCTGGAGGAACACCCTCCCGCGGGAACCCTCGTGAGGCGCCTGATCTGGAGGGGGCGTAGGGAGCGCGCGCACCCCCGAAAACACGGAAACCGCCGCGCTGTCGAGGAGAAAATACTGGAGGACAGACTCCATCTGACGGCCCGAGGCAGCGCGCGCATGTCATGGGAACGCAATGTTGTCCAGGAAAGGACTCATCCCGGATGACTACCTGCTGACGCGTCTGGCTGAGGATGTCCTGCAGCCAAAGTTTAAGGCCAAACAGGGGAAGGCGCGCTTCGTGGCCAAGAGCGGAACCTGCAACGTAGCGCACACCAACATCCGGGAACAGGGCCGCTTTCTGCAGGACGTCTTCACCACTCTGGTGGACCTGAAATGGCTCCACACGCTCATCATCTTCACCATGTCCTTCCTGTGCAGCTGGCTGCTCTTCGGGATGATCTGGTGGCTCGTTGCCTTTGCGCACGGAGACCTGGACCGGAGGATGGACGGCTTAGTCCCGTGCGTCACGCAAATCCACTCCTTCTCCTCGGCTTTCCTCTTCTCCATAGAAGTTCAGGTGACCATCGGTTTCGGAGGCCGGATGATCACGGAGGAGTGCGTGTCTGCCGTCATCGTCCTCATCGTGCAGAACATCGTGGGTCTGGTCATCAACGCCATCATGCTGGGCTGCATCTTCATGAAAACCGCGCAGGCCAACCGGCGCGCGGAGACGCTGATTTTCAGCAAACACGCCGTCATTTCCGTCCGGAACAACAAGCTGTGCTTCATGATCCGCATCGGGGACCTGCGCAAAAGCATGATCATCAGCGCCACCGTGCGCATGCAGGTGGTGAGGCGGAGCACCACCGACGAAGGGGAGGTGGTGCCGCTGGACCAGGTCGACATCCACCTGGATAACCCGGTGGGCTCCAACGGAATCTTCCTGGTGTCCCCCCTCATCATCTCCCACGTGATCGACAAGGACAGCCCCCTTTACGAGCTGTCCCCATCAGATCTGCAGCACCAGCACATGGAGGTGGTGGTGGTTCTGGAGGGGGTGGTGGAGACCACCGGCATCACCACGCAGGCGCGGACCTCCTACGTGTCGGAGGAGATCCTGTGGGGGCAGCGCTTCGTGCCCACCGTGTCGGAGGAGGACTGCATGTACGCCGTGGACTACTCCAAGTTCGGGAACACCGTGAAGGTTCCGACCCCGTGCTGCAGCGCCAAGCAGCTGGACGAGGCGGGGGGGCTGGCCCGGTTCAAGCTGAGCGAGGGCGCCCCCACGCGGCCGTCTGTCAGGAGGCGGCGCGGCTCAGCGGGGGTCCAGAGGTCCCGGATGGAGAAGCCGTGAAGACCCGAGCGTATCTATACCATGACTCAGCAAAAACCGAATAGAAGAAAAGAGGAGCTCAGGATGACGAAGCACAAAAAGGGTCTTTAAGTGTGTCTGCATGATTTTAAAAAAGTCAGTTTTCCTCTCTCAGTTTCTATTTAATTCAACGACACGAAAAATATTCATGTTTATTTATTCTTAATAAACCATCAGAATGTGATTCATGATCAATGAACCTTTATAATTAGCACAGGCGATGAAGATGTTCAGCACGCGCGATGAAGATGTTCAGCACGCGCGATCAAGATGTTCAGCACGCGCGATGAAGATGTTCAGCACGCGCGATCAAGATGTTCAGCACGCGCGATGAAGATGTTCAGCACGCGCGATGAAGATGTTCAGCACGCGCGATGAAGATGTTCAGCACGCGCGATGAAGGATGTTCAGCACGCGCGATGAAGATGTTCAGCACGCGCGATGAAGATGTTCAGCACGCGCGATGAAGATGTTCAGCACGCGCGATCAAGATGTTCAGCACGCGCGATCAAGATGTTCAGCACGCGCGATGAAGATGTTCAGCACGCGCGATCAAGATGTTCAGCACGCGCGATCAAGATGTCAGCACGCGCGATCAAGATGTTCAGCACGCGCGATGAAGATGTTCAGCACGCGCGATGAAGATGTTCAGCACGCGCGATGAAGATGTTCAGCACGCGCGATGAAGATGTTCAGCACGCGCGATGAAGATGTTCAGCACGCGCGATCAAGATGTTCAGCAGGCGCGATCAAGATGTTCAGCACGCGCGATCAGATGTTCAGCACGCGCGATCAAGATGTTCAGCACGCGCGATGAAGATGTTCAGCACGCGCGATGAAGATGTTCAGCACGCGCGATGAAGATGTTCAGCACGCGCGATGAAGATGTTCAGCACGCGCGATCAAGATGTTCAGCACGCGCGATCAAGATGTTCAGCACGCGCGATCAAGATGTTCAGCACGCGCGATCAAGATGTTCAGCACGCGCGATAAGATGTTCAGCACGCGCGATGAAGATGTTCAGCACGCGCGATGAAGATGTTCAGCACGCGCGATGAAGATGTTCAGCACGCGCGATGAAGATGTTCAGCACGCGCGATGAAGATGTTCAGCACGCGCGATCAAGATGTTCAGCAGGCGCGATCAAGATGTTCAGCAGGCGCGATCAAGATGTTCAGCACGCGCGATCAAGATGTTCAGCACGCGCGATGAAGATGTTCAGCACGCGCGATCAAGATGTTCAGCACGCGCGATGAAGATGTTCAGCACGCGCGATGAAGATGTTCAGCACGCGCGATCAAGATGTTCAGCACGCGCGATCAAGATGTTCAGCACGCGCGATCAAGATGTTCAGCACGCGCGATCAAGATGTTCAGCACGCGCGATGAAGATGTTCAGCAGGCGCGATCAAGATGTTCAGCAGGCGCGATGAAGATGTTCAGCACGCGCGATCAAGATGTTCAGCACGCGCGATCAAGATGTTCAGCACGCGCGATGAAGATGTTCAGCAGGCGCGATGAAGATGTTCAGCACGCGCGATGAAGATGTTCAGCACGCGCGATCAAGATGTTCAGCACGCGCGATGAAGATGTTCAGCAGGCGCGATCAAGATGTTCAGCACGCGCGATCAAGATGTTCAGCACGCGCGATCAAGATGTTCAGCACGCGCGATCAACATGTTCAGCACGCGCGATCAAGATGTTCAGCACGCGCGATCAACATGTTCAGCACGCGCGATCAAGATGTTCAGCACGCGCGATGAAGATGTTCAGCACGCGCGATCAAGATGTTCAGCACGCGCGATCAAGATGTTCAGCACGCGCGATCAACATGTTCAGCACGCGCGATCAACATGTTCAGCACGCGCGATCAACATGTTCAGCACGCGCGATCAATTTTTTTCTTTTTTTGATGTTTTTTTTGCTTGACTGTAGTGGAGAATAAAACCATGAGGTGTCTTTGCAATTTTTTTCCAACATGAACAAAGCAGCTGATATTTAAGTCGCTATCAGCAGCAAGTTCTTTTTCCTTAAAATGTTTTTTAAATAATTGCAAACATTAAATGAAGCTACAATTTTACAACAGCAACAACATAAATACTAAGGGTTTCTATATAACTAATTATCTTCAACAAAGTTGAAACTGTTCCTTTGCTGTTTACTTTTCATGAATTTTAATGATTTAAAATTTAAACAAATCTCCGTATTGAATGTAAGATAGAGTGGTCTGGATTTAGAATATCTTTCATTATGAATATGAAACTTCCCTAAAATTATTAATGCATTAAAAACTAAAACAAATAAAATATTGCTTGAAAGTACACTTAAAATCATGTTTTTTCCCCTCAAATTTACTAATGCTGAGAATTTAGAAGAACACCAGAAATAAAAATCTTTTCAAAAGCTGTTAACGTATATGCAATTTAAAAAAAACAAATGATACATTTTTTCTATGTTTTCACCAGGAAAGACACATGAATAGTTTTGAAATCCAAACTTTAAAAGTTCTTTACGAGGGTTTACATCACTTATTGTTTTAAAATGAACTTAGCCAATTGTTCTTTGGGTAGCATTGTGAGATTGCTTTTCTTTTGGAAAATGTAGGAAAAAGCTCTTCTTCTGACAGATGACCTTAACCAGCAGAGATGGAAGCTGAACTGGAGCTTTTTGTTGAATTAGAATAGATTATAACTGAATTAAAGATTGGAGAACTGCGTCTCTCATTGTTTCCTATCCTTTAGTCAAAATTTGCTACCAAACATTTCAAATAGTCAAATCTTTCCTCTGTTATCAATCAAGTGTAACCTGACCACATGCCTTTGTCCAAACAGTCTTTGAAAAACAAAGATTTATTTCTTTATAACACACAACGGAAGGCCATATAGGTGTATTATGGGGACTAAAATTGTGTTTAAAAAATTCCTTTCCAGTGCAGTAGTACTTCCTGATAAAAAGTGGACAGCTTGACAGGCCGTTTTAAAATCAAAATCACATTTTAAAAGGAGATGAATAGCCCCTAGTTTTAAAAAAGCTTTGGGAGGTTTACAAAACCAAAGACTTTATTCTTTCTTTAGAACTGATTTAAGTTTATTTTAATCATCCCATCTAAACTCTTGAACTCTGTACCCTTAAGTCCACCATCACTATCATCCCTGACTAATGCTCCTTTTTCATGGAATGTGTTTGTCTCTTCAAATATAATTGCAGTTGGCCTTGTTTATTGCTTTCTTCTCAGATTTAGGGACAGACAGTGAAAATGTTGGGTAGATCAATCTACAAAGATCTTTCTGCCAAAAATGGAAATGTCACCACAAATTCAAGCGAAGCTGACACTTTTCTAAATGATTTTCATGAATGATTTTCCTCTGCTTCTGTAGCATTTTAGAGACATCGATCCCAAGGTACTTCACTACACTTTTAACAAGAATGTCACGAATAACAGATTGATGAGAATGCTGTATCGGCAATAATTCACATTCACTAAGGCTTAACTTTAAGCCACTTGCTTTGGAGGGAAAATCTTCAATCTGAAGGACTTCCGGTATTTGAGCGCTGTCCTTCATGAATATGGCCGTGTCATCCACCAGTCGAGCGATTGCTAATTATTCTCTCAAAACATTGAGCTCAGAAAATGTAGAATTTGTTATTAGTATAGATAACATTTCTGCTGCAGTTATGAAAAGTAGTGGTGAGATTGGGCAGCCTCTGGTAATGTGACTACACTGTTTGTGTTATTATAAACTGTCCAAATAAAATGTAGGAAATTACATCCAATCCAGATAAATCTAAAGTACGAAACATAAATTTGTGCTCAAATGTATCGAATGCAATAAAGAAATCTAGAAACAAAACAAAACTATCGTCTTCAATGAAATGATCCTAATCCAGCAGGTCGAGTATTAAACGGATGCTATTGTGGGATGAGCCCCTGTTCCATCGTGGTTGGAAACACGATTTGGTCACAGATTTCTGTTATAACTAACAAGAACAGATCTTTAGGTGTTCCCAAAAGTGTCTGTAAAAATGAATGACGAGACTGTCGGATCCTGGAGACTTATTAAAGCTAAATGTCTCATACACGAGGAGGAATATAACTTACTGTAGAACTGGAATTGTCTCCTTTCATACCTTCAGGTTTTGTGTTTGCCCTGTCAGTAATCAGTCATCTATTAACAGCATTTCTGTCGTCGCCTTTTTTCCAGCCTGCAGAAGTAAGCCGAGCTTTTTCCTCCTTCCTCAGTCCACTTCCTGTGGCTCTGGACCTGATCCATGCACCTTTAGCACCTTTAGCACCTTTGACACCTTTAGCACCTTTAGCACCTTTAGCACCTTTAGCACCTTTAGCACCTTTAGCACCTTTGACACCTTTAGCACCTTTAGCACCTTTGACACCTTTAGCACCTTTAGCACCTTTAGCACCTTTAGCACCTTTGACACCTTTAGCACCTTTAGCACCTTTAGCACCTTTGACACCTTTAGCACCTTAGCACCTTGACACCTTTAGCACCTTTAGCACCTTTAGCACCTTTGACACCTTTAGCACCTTTGACACCTTTAGCACCTTTGACACCTTTAGCACCTTTGACACCTTTAGCACCTTAGCACCTTTGACACCTTTAGCACCTTTAGCACCTTTAGCACCTTTGACACCTTTAGCACCTTTGACACCTTTAGCACCTTTAGCACCTTTAGCACCTTTGACACCTTTAGCACCTTTAGCACCTTTGACACCTTTAGCACCTTTAGCACCTTTAGCACCTTTGACACCTTTGACACCTTTGACACCTTTAGCACCTTTGACACCTTTAGCACCTTTGACACCTTTAGCACCTTTAGCACCTTTGACACCTTTAGCACCTTTAGCACCTTTGACACCTTTGACACCTTTAGCACCTTTAGCACCTTTGACACCTTTGACACCTTTAGCACCTTTAGCACCTTTGACACCTTTAGCACCTTTGACACCTTTAGCTTTAGCGATGCACATGTTGTCCAGTGAGGTTTGGAGGATTATAAATCTTTCTTTTTCACCTTCACTTATTGAACATTTGCAGCAGATAGAGTTCATTTCTCAAATCATTTCCTTTTCTTTACTATTTCTGCTCAGTCCTTTACTAAAATTGATTGAAATCTGTTGTGCCTTGAAGTAAAAAGCTCCCACTGATCCATATGCCTGGTGATCTGGGAGTCATCAGCCAGCGGATTTCAGTTCTGACTGAGAGTAAAGTCCATCAAATAAAGACTAGAGTTGAACTTCCAGTGTGCTTTGTTTTTAGGCTTCTAGCTAGGTTTAACCAGACAGTAATGCAGATAAAATACTCATTATTGACATAAAATCCTGTTGATTTTCACATCATCCAAAAATCCAGCCTAGATTTAACGGTTCCATCTGGTTTAAATCAAGTGAACGCTTAGGCATCAGGATTATCATGGCGTGTTCGTATCAGCAGGTGTGTTCGTAACAACTGCGTGTGTGGACAGGCCCCGCCCACTTTAGATTAATACTCACACTTAACTGTAACGATTCTAAACTTCCAGCATTTTGGTGCCTGTTGTTTTATGATTGTACCCTCCCTCCCCCTGTAGTCATCCTCTAACTTCTGTAACCCCCCCTTTTCCCCTTTTCTTTTGTGCCCCCCAACATCTCGCCGCCTCTAAGATTACTCCTCCTCTAAGATAACGCCTCCTTTAAGATAACGCCTCCTTTGAGATAACGCCTCCTCTAAGATAACGCCTCCTCTGAGATAACTCCTCCTTTAAGATAACGCCTCCTCTAAGATTACTCCTCCTTTAAGATAACGCCTCCTTTAAGATAACTTTTCCTTTGAGATAACGCCTCCTCTAAGATAACGCCTCCACTGACATAACTCCTCCTTTGAGATAACTCCTCCTTTGAGATAACTCCTCCTTTAAAATAACACCTCCTTTAAGATAACTTCCCCTTTAAGATTACGCCTCCTCTAAGATAACTCCTCCTTTAAGGTAACGACTCCTCTAAGATAACTCCTCCTCTAAGATAACACCTCCTCTAAGATAACTCCTCCTCTAAGATAACGCCTCTTCTAAGATAACTCCTCCTTTAAGATAATGCCTCCTCTAAGATTACTCCTCCTCTAAGATAACGCCACCTCTGAGATAACTCCTCCTTTAAGATAACGCCTCCTCTGAGATAACTCCTCCTTTAAGATAACGCCTCCTCTAAGATAACTCCTCCTCTAAGATTACGCCTTCTCTAAGATAACGCCTCCTCTAAGATAACGCCTCCTCTGAGATAACGCCTCCTCTAAGATAACTCCTCCTCTAAGATTACTCCTCCTCTAAGATAACGCCTCCTTTAAGATAACTCCTCCTTTAAGATAACGCCTCCTTTAAGATAACTTCCCCTTTAAGATTACGCCTCCTCTAAGATAACGCCTCCTCTAAGATAACTCCTCCTCTAAGGTAACGCCTCTTCTAAGATAACGCCTCCTTTAAGATAATTCCTCCTCTAAGATAACGCCTCCTTTAAGATAATTCCTCCTTTAAGATAACGCCTCCTTTAAGATAACGCCTCCTCTGAGATAACGCCTCCTCTAAGATAACGTCTCCTCAGAGATAACTCCTCCTTTAAGATAACGCCTCCTCTAAGATAACGCCTCCTCAAAGATAAGTCCTCCTTCAAGATAACGCCTTCTCTGAGATAACTCCTCCTCTAAAATAACACCTCGTCTAAGATAACTCATCCTTTGAGATAACTCCTCCGTTAAGATAACGCCTCCTTTAAGATAACTTCTCCTTTAAGATTACGCCTCCTCTAAGATAACTCCTCCTTTAAGGTAACGCCTCCTCTAAGATAAGTCCTCCTCTAAGATAACTTCTCCTCTAAGATAACTCCTCCTTTAAGATAACGCCTCCTCTGAGAAAACGCCTCCTCTAAGATAACGCCTCCTCAAAGATAACTCCTCCTTTAAGATAACGCCTCCTCTAAGATAACTCCTCCTTTAAGATAACGCCTTCTCTAAGATAACGCCTCCTCTAAGATAACGCCTCCTCAAAGATAACTCCTCCTTGAAGATAACGCCTCCTCTGAGATAACGCCTCCTCTAAGATAACGCCTCCTCAAAGATAACTCCTCCTTGAAGATAACGCCTCCTCTAAGATAACGCCTCCTCTGAGATAACTCCTCCTTTAAGATATCGCCTCCTCTAAGATTACTCCTCCTTTAAGATAACGCCTCCTTTAAGATAACTTTTCCTTTGAGATAACGCCTCCTTTAAGATAACGCCGCCTCTAAGATTACTCCTCCTCTAAGATAACGCCTCCTTTAAGATAACGCCTCCTTTAAGATAACGCCTCCTCTGAGATAACGCCTCCTCTAAGATAACGTCTCCCCAGAGATAACTCCTCCTTTAAGATAACGCCTCCTCTAAGATAACGCCTCCTCAAAGATAAGTCCTCCGTCAAGATAACGTCTTCTCTGAGATGACTCCTCCTTTAAGATAACGCCTCCTCTAAGATAACTCCTTCTTTAAGGTAACGCCTCCTCTAAGATAACGCTTCCTCTAAGATAACGCCTCGTCTAAGATAACTCATCCTTTGAGATAACTCCTCCTTAAGATAACGCCTCCTTTAAGATAACTTTTCCTTTGAGATAACGCCTCCTTCAAGATAACGCCGCCTCTAAGATTACTCCTCCTCTAAGATAACGCCTCCTTTAAGATAACTTTTCCTTTGAGATAACGCCTCCTCTAAGATGACGCCTCCTCTGAGATAACTCCTCCTTTAAGATAACGCCTCCTCTAAGATGACTCCTCCTTTAAGGTAACGCCTCCTCTAAGATAACTCCTCCTCTAAGATAACGCCTCCTCTAAGATAACGCCTCGTCTAAGATAACTCATCCTTTGAGATAACTCCTCCGTTAAGATAACGCCTCCTTTAAGATAACTTCTCCTTTAAGATTACGCCTCCTCTAAGATAACTCCTCCTTAAGGTAACGCCTCCTCTAAGATAACTCCTCCTCTAAAATAACTTCTCCTCTAAGATAACTCCTCCTCTAAGATAACGCCTCCTCTAAGATAACGCCTCGTCTAAGATAACTCATCCTTTGAGATAACTCCTCCGTTAAGATAACGCCTCCTTTAAGATAACTTCTCCTTTAAGATTACGCCTCCTCTAAGATAACTCCTCCTTTAAGGTAACGCCTCCTCTAAGATAACTCCTCCTCTAAGATAACGCCTCCTCTAAGATGACGCCTCTTCTAAGATAACGCCTCCTTTGAGATAATGCCTCTCCTAAGATAACTCCTCCTCAAAGATAATTCCTCCTCTAAGATAACTCCTCCTTTGAGATAACGACTCCTCCAAGATAACTCCTCCTCAAAGATAACTCCTACTTTAGGATAACTCCTCCTCAAAGATAACTCCTCCTTTGAGATAACACCTCCTCTGAGATAACGCCTCATTTAAGATAACGCCTCCTCTAAGATAACTCCTCCTTTAAGAAAACGCCTCCTCTAAGATAACTCCTCCTCAAAGATAATTCCTCCTCTAAGATAACGCCTCCTCTAAGATAACTCCTCCTCAAAAATAATGCCTACTTTAGGATAACTCCTCCTTTGAGATAACTCCTCCTTTAAGATAAAGCCTCCTTTAAGATAACTTTTCCTTTGAGATAACGCCTCCTCTAAGATGACGCCTCCTCTGAGATAACTCCTCCTTTAAGATAACGCCTCCTCTAAGATAACTCCTTCTTTAAGGTAACGCCTCCTCTAAGATAACGCTTCCTCTAAGATAACGCCTCGTCTAAGATAACTCATCCTTTGAGATAACTCCTCCTTTAAGATAACGCCTCCTTTAAGATAACTTTTCCTTTGAGATAACGCCTCCTTCAAGATAACGCCGCCTCTAAGATTACTCCTCCTCTAAGATAACGCCTCCTTTAAGATAACTTTTCCTTTGAGATAACGCCTCCTCTAAGATGACGCCTCCTCTGAGATAACTCCTCCTTTAAGATAACGCCTCCTCTAAGATGACTCCTCCTTTAAGGTAACGCCTCCTCTAAGATAACTCCTCCTCTAAGATAACTCCTCCTCTAAGATAACGCCTCGTCTAAGATAACTCATCCTTTGAGATAACTCCTCCATTAAGATAACGCCTCCTTTAAGATAACTTTTCCTTTGAGATAACGCCTCCTCTAAGATAACGCCTCCTCTGACATAAATCCTCCTTTGAGATAACTCCTCCTTTGAGATAACTCCTCCTTAAAATAACGCCTCCTTTAAGATAACTTCCCCCTTTAAGATAACGCCTCCTCTAAGATAACTCCTCCTTTAAGGTAACGACTCCTCTAAGATAACTCCTCCTTTGAGATATCGCCTCCTTTAAGATAACTCCTCCTCTAAGGTAACGCCTCTTCTAAGATAACTCCTCCTTTAAGATAACGCCTCCTTTAAGATAACGCCTCCTCTGAGATAACGCCTCCTCTAAGATAACGTCTCCCCAGAGATAACTCCTCCTTTAAGATAACGCCTCCTCTAAGATAACGTCTCCCCAGAGATAACTCCTCCTTTAAGATAACGCCTCCTCTAAGATAACGCCTCCTCTAAGATGACGCCTCCTCTGAGATAACTCCTCCTTTAAGATAACGCCTTCTCTGAGATAACTCCTCCTCTAAGATAACACCTCGTCTAAGATAACTCATCCTTTGAGATAACTCCTCCGTTAAGATAACGCCTCCTCTTAAGATAACTTTCTCCTTTAAGATTACGCCTCCTCTAAGATAACTCCTCCTTTAAGGTAACGCCTCCTCTAAGATAACTTCTCCTCTAAGATAACTCCTCCTCTAATTATAACTTCTCCTCTAATGATAACGCCTCCTTTAAGATAACTCCTCCTCAAAGATAATTCCTCCTCTAAGGATAACTCCTCCTTTGAGATAACGACTCCTCCAAGATAACTCCTCCTCAAAGATAACTCCCTACTTTAGGATAACTCCTCCTCAAAGATAACTCACTCCTTTGAGATAACACCTCCTCTGAGATAACGCCTCCTTTAAGATAACGCCTCCTCTAATATAACTACTCCTTAAAGATAACTCCTCCTCTAAGATAACGCCTCCTCTAAGATAACTCCTCCTCAAAAATAATGCCTACTTTCGGATTACTCCTCCTAAAAGATAACTCCTCCTTTGAGATAACTCCTCCTCAAAAATAATGCCTACTTTCGGATTACTCCTCCTAAAAGATAACTCCTCCTTTGAGATAACTCCTCCTTTAAGATAAAGCCTCCTCTAAGATAACTCCTCCTCTAAGATAACGCCTGCTCTAAGATAACTCCTCCTCAAAGATAACGTCTACTTTAGGATAACTCGTCCTCTAAGATAACTCCTCCTTTAAGATAACGCCTCCTCTAAGATAACTCCTCCTTTGGGATAACGCCTCCTTTGAGATAACTCCTCCTTTGAGATATCGCCTCCTTTAAGATAACTCCTCCTCCTTTTTACGATAATGCTTCCTTTAGGATAGCTCGTCTTTAAGATAACACCTCCTCTGAGATAACTCCTCTTTTGAGATAAGGCCTCCTCTGAGATAACTCCTCCTTTGAGATATCGCCTCCTTTTGAGATAACTCCTCCTCTTAAGATAACGCTTCCTTTAGGATAGCACGTCCTTTAAGATAAAGCCTCCTCTAAGATAACACCTCCTCAAAGATAACTCCTCCTCTAAGATAACTCCTCCTCAAAGATAACACCTACTTTAGGATAACTAGTCCTGTAAGATAACTCCTCCTTTGAGATAACGCTCCTCTAAGATACCTCCACCATTAATATACCTCCTCCTTTGGGATAACGCCTCCTTTGAGATAACGCCTCCTCTGAGATAACTCCTCCTTTGAGATATCGCCTCCTTTAAGATAACACCTCCTCTAAGATAACGCTTCCTTTAGGATAGCTCATCCTTTAAGATAACACCTCCTCTGAGATAACTCCTCCTTTGAGATAACACCTCCTCTGAGATAACTCCTCCTCAAAGATAACACCTCCTTTAAGATAACGCCTCCTTTGAGATAACGCCTACTCTGAGATAACTCCTCCTTTGAGATAACGCCTCCTCTGAGATAACTCCTCCTTTGAGATATCGCCTCCTTTGAGATAACTCCTCCTCTTAAGATAACGCTTCCTTTAGGATAGCACGTCCTTTAAGATAACACCTCCTCTAAGATAACGCCTCCTCTGAGATAACGCCTCCTCAAAGATAACACCTCCTCTAAGATAACTCATCCTTTGAGATAACTCCTCCATTAAGATAACGCCTCCTTTAAGATAACTTTTCCTTTGAGATAACGCCTCCTCTAAGATAACGCCTCCTCTGACATAAATCCTCCTTTGAGATAACTCCTCCTTTGAGATAACTCCTCCTTAAAATAACGCCTCCTTTAAGATAACTTCCCCTTTAAGATAACGCCTCCTCTAAGATAACTCCTCCTTTAAGGTAACGACTCCTCTAAGATAACTCCTCCTTTGAGATATCGCCCTCCTTTAAGATAACTCCTCCTCTAAGGTAACGCCTCTTCTAAGATAACTCCTCCTTTAAGATAACGCCTCCTTTAAGATAACGCCTCCTCTGAGATAACGTCTCCCCAGAGATAACTCCTCCTTTAAGATAACGCCTCCTCTAAGATAACGTCTCCCCAGAGATAACTCCTCCTTTAAGATAACGCCCTCCTCTAAGATAACGCCTCCTCTAAGATGATGCCTCCTCTGAGATAACTCCTCCTTTAAGATAACGCCTTCTCTGAGATAACTCCTCCTCTAAGATAACACCTCGTCTAAGATAACTCATCCTTTGAGATAACTCCTCCGTTAAGATAACGCCTCCTTTAAGATAACTTCTCCTTTAAGATTACGCCTCCTCTAAGATAACTCCTCCTTTAAGGTAACGCCTCCTCTAAGATAACTTCTCCTCTAAGATAACTCCTCCTCTAATATAACGCCTCCTCTAAGATAACGCCTCCTTTAAGATAACTCCTCCTCAAAGATAATTCCTCCTTTGAGATAACGACTCCTCCAAGATAACTCCTCCTCAAAGATAACTCCTACTTTAGGATAACTCCTCCTCAAAGATAACTCCTCCTTTGAGATAACACCTCCTCTGAGATAACGCCTCCTTTAAGATAACGCCTCCTCTAAGATAACACCTCGTCTAAGATAACTCATCCTTGAGATAACTCCTCCGTTAAGATAACGCCTCCTTTAAGATAACTTCTCCTTTAAGATTACGCCTCCTCTAAGATAACTCCTCCTTTAAGGTAACGCCTCCTCTAAGATAACTTCTCCTCTAAGATAACTCCTCCTCTAATATAACGCCTCCTCTAAGATAACGCCTCCTTTAAGATAACTCCTCCTCAAAGATAATTCCTCCTCTAAGATAACTCCTCCTTTGAGATAACGACTCCTCCAAGATAACTCCTCCTCAAAGATAACTCCTACTTTAGGATAACTCCTCCTCAAAGATAACTCCTCCTTTGAGATAACACCTCCTCTGAGATAACGCCTCCTTTAAGATAACGCCTCCTCTAAGATAACTCCTCCTCAAAGATAACTCCTCCTCTAAGATAACGCCTCCTCTAAGATAACTCCTCCTCAAAAATAATGCCTACTTTCGGATTACTCCTCCTAAAAGATAACTCCTCCTTTGAGATAACTCCTCCTTTAAGATAAAGCCTCCTCTAAGATAACTCCTCCTCTAAGATAACGCCTGCTCTAAGATAACTCCTCCTCAAAGATAACGTCTACTTTAGGATAACTCGTCCTCTAAGATAACTCCTCCTTTAAGATAACGCCTCCTCTAAGATAACTCCTCCTTTGGGATAACGCCTCCTTTGAGATAACTCCTCCTTTGAGATATCGCCTCCTTTAAGATAACTCCTCCTCCTTTTTAAGATAATGCTTCCTTTAGGATAGCTCGTCCTTTAAGATAACACCTCCTCTGAGATAACTCCTCTTTTGAGATAAGGCCTCCTCTGAGATAACTCCTCCTTTGAGATATCGCCTCCTTTGAGATAACTCCTCCTCTTAAGATAACGCTTCCTTTAGGATAGCACGTCCTTTAAGATAAAGCCTCCTCTAAGATAACACCTCCTCAAAGATAACTCCTCCTCTAAGATAACTCCTCCTCAAAGATAACACCTACTTTAGGATAACTAGTCCTGTAAGATAACTCCTCCTTTGAGATAACGCCTCCTCTAAGATACCTCCACCATTAATATACCTCCTCCTTTGGGATAACGCCTCCTTTGAGATAACGCCTCCTCTGAGATAACGCCTCCTTTGAGATATCGCCTCCTTTAAGATAACACCTCCTCTAAGATAACGCTTCCTTTAGGATAGCTCATCCTTTAAGATAACACCTCCTCTGAGATAACTCCTCCTTTGAGATAACACCTCCTCTGAGATAACTCCTCCTCTAAGATAACACCTCGTCTAAGATAACTCATCCTTTGAGATAACTCCTCCGTTAAGATAACGCCTCCTTTAAGATAACTTCTCCTTTAAGATTACGCCTCCTCTAAGATAACTCCTCCTTTAAGGTAACTTCTCCTCTAAGATAACTCCCTCCTCTAATATAACGCCTCCTCTAATATAACGCCTCCTCTAAGATAACGCCTCCTTTAAGATAACTCCTCCTCAAAGATAATTCCTCCTC
The DNA here is from genome assembly GCA_016861445.1 of Oryzias woworae. Taxonomy (NCBI): domain Eukaryota; kingdom Metazoa; phylum Chordata; class Actinopteri; order Beloniformes; family Adrianichthyidae; genus Oryzias; species Oryzias woworae. The sequence goes on from BOLG01001565.1 coordinate 75,196, forward strand.
TAAGATAACTCCTCCTTTGAGATAACGACTCCTCCAAGATAACTCCTCCTCAAAGATAACTCCTCCTCAAAGATAACTCCTACTTTAGGATAACTCCTCCCTCAAAGATAACTCCTCCTTTGAGATAAACACCTCCTCTGAGATAACGCCTCCTTTAAGATAACGCCTCCTCTAAGATAACTACTCCTCAAAGATAACTCCTCCTCTAAGATAACGCCTCCTCTAAGATAACTCCTCCTCAAAATAATGCCTACTTTCGGATTACTCCTCCTAAAAGATAACTCCTCCTTTGAGATAACTCCTCCTTTAAGATAAAGCCTCCTCTAAGATAACTCCTCCTCTAAGATAACGCCTGCTCTAAGATAACTCCTCCTCAAAGATAACGTCTACTTTAGGATAACTCGTCCTCTAAGATAACTCCTCCTTTAAGATAACGCCTCCTCTAAGATAACTCCTCCTTTGGGATAACGCCTCCTTTGAGATAACTCCTCCCTTTGAGATATCGCCTCCTTTAAGATAACTCCTCCTCCTTTTTAAGATAATGCTTCCTTTAGGATAGCTCGTCCTTTAAGGTAACACCTCCTCTGAGATAACTCCTCTTTTGAGATAAGGCCTCCTCTGAGATAACTCCTCCTTTGAGATATCGCCTCCTTTGAGATAACTCCTCCTCTTAAGATAACGCTTCCTTTAGGATAGCACGTCCTTTAAGATAAAGCCTCCTCTAAGATAACACCTCCTCAAAGATAACTCCTCCTCTAAGATAACTCCTCCTCAAAGATAACACCTACTTTAGGATAACTAGTCCTGTAAGATAACTCCTCCTTTGAGATAACGCCTCCTCTAAGATACCTCCACCATTAATATACCTCCTCCTTTGGGATAACGCCTCCTTTGAGATAACGCCTCCTCTGAGATAACTCCTCCTTTGAGATATCGCCTCCTTTAAGATAACACCTCCTCTAAGATAACGCTTCCTTTAGGATAGCTCATCCTTTAAGATAACACCTCCTCTGAGATAACTCCTCCTTGAGATAACACCTCCTCTGAGATAACTCCTCCTCAAAGATAACACCTCCTTTAAGATAACGCCTCCTTTGAGATAACGCCTTCTCTGAGATAACTCCTCCTTTGAGATAACGCCTCCTCTGAGATAACGCCTCCTTTGAGATATCGCCTCCTTTGAGATAACTCCTCCTCTTAAGATAACGCTTCCTTTAGGATAGCACGTCCTTTAAGATAACACCTCCTCTAAGATAACGCCTCCTCTGAGATAACGCCTCCTCAAAGATAACACCTCCTCTAAGATAACTCCTCCTTTGAGATAACGCCTCCAGGGACAAGGGAGGATGGATTATTTGTAAGTGATTTTTTTAAGAGTTCAGCTCAGGGCCTCTGAGGCGTTGGGGGCCCAAGGCAATCTGTCACCTTAGCATTCCAACAAGTTTGGCCCTGCATGCGCGCGCATCCGGGAGTGTTTCCTGTAGGTAGCTGGCTGACAGTCGCAGCTGGACCCGCCTCCTGCACCTGATCCTCACGCCACCACCTGCTGTGGACCAATGACTGAGGATCCTTCCCTGCTGTCATTACCCTGCAGCATTGGCAGCTTTGATGGCTGCTGTTTGCAACACACACAAACCACACAGACGGTTTTCCTCTTTTATTAGATTATAATTCGCAGAGCTTAAAATATTAAATTGCTTTTAACTTAGTTAATAATTAAAATACATCAAATGAGTCAGAACCGAGGAACCCTGCAAGAAAAAACCTGAAAATAAATAAAAAGGAGAACTCTAAATGCAGTCCTCCCCCCCAGGCAGAGGCTTTGACAGAACCGTTGGATCAGGTCCGAGCGGGCCAGAATCTCTGGAACACCATCACCCTAAACCCGTCCTGCTCTGAAGATCCGGTTCATAAAATTAAAGGGACTGTAAAATAAAAGCCACCCTCCCTCACTTGCAGAGGAACCCCCCCCCCCTGCAGACATGACCTCATGTCTTTGTCCGGAATGATCTCTGACGCGCACGCCGCCCCCTGCAGGACTGTCGGGCGTCCATGTCCGTTCAGATGATCATCCATGGGGGGCTTTCTCCTGTCCGCTTGAATCCTCAACGCAAACCATCTGAACAGTGATTGGCTGGTGTGCCCCCCCGGAGCCTCATCTTCATACTTTAACAACACTGTACAAAAGCAAGGTGAAGCAAAGCCGTCCCCCCATGACTGAGTGATGTGCAGAGGCTGGGGGTCAGGCCCCAAAACATCTTCAACAAACAAAATATGAAAATCATAAGATAGACGCCTATATTTTCCTACTTTAAACTGCAGAGAAGAAGATGGGGATGGGGGGGCGTCCCTAAAAGGGACACTCACGCCATTTCCTGCTGGCGGGGCAACCCCCCACCCTCCCCCTTTCCTTCAGCTGGTTGGTGGGAGGTGCCTGCTTTACGGAGGGGGGGCAGGCGGCTTTCCTCCTCTCTGGCGTCCTCCATCACCCCAGAGGCCTCCACGGCGCCCCCCGCTCATCTCTCTGTGACGTGGTTTTGTGAAGCGGGGGAGGGGGCAGAGCTGGGGGCGGGGAGGGGGGCGGGGTTGCAGAGTACTTCCGACAGGTCGTCCATGATACAGGTCTCCTTGGGGTCGACCAGGTTGAATTCCCTTACAAAGACCATGAAATGTGCAAACAGAGTGTTCAGGTGACCCTGCAGGTCCAGCGCCACCGTCTCCTTAAAGTGCGCCCAGTACAGGTGAGCCAGCACGTGGAACAGGTACCGGCAGATCTTCTTCACCAACGCCTCAAACGAGTTGGGGAACTCTTTGCCTGGAAGAAGGAAGTGGAGAACCGGATCAGCAGACAGAGGAGAAACAGAACCAACATGAAAACAGGAGCGTTTATTTCAGAGAAAAAGTAAAACTGATCTGATTTTATTCAAAACATTTGTCTAAAGAGCAGAACCTCCCCGCAGCAAAACCTCCCCGCAGCAGAACCCTCCCCGCAGCAGAACTTCTCTGCAGCTTCGTTTCACACTGAACTTCCACTTCTGCACCAGTAGGGGGCGCTCAGCTCACCGTATTTCGTGGGGAAGATTTCCTCATCCGTCACAAGCTTCTGACAGAGGCTCATGACAAAGTCGACGTACTGCGGCGCCGTGCACTTTGTCTTCCTCCCCTTCTCGTCATACCAGTAATAGGTTCTGGAAGAGAAGCAAAGATGGCGTCACTGCCGCCGCATTTCACAATCACATGAAAACAGAGGGGGGGCGGGGCTGCTCGAGGCCGCATTCTGACACTGAGGATTGGCTGTGGGGGCTGCAACTGTGTCAGATGAGCAGGTCACATGACCGGCGAGGTTCTCCTTGCTCAAATATCACCTGCTGCTCCAGATCAGAAAATCAGAACCAGCAGAACAGAACCGCCTCTGAACTTCGATTTTCACAGATCATGAGCCCCCACCCCCACATGGGGGACCATGATAACTGAAGAGGAGGAGCAGCAGGTGAGTCAGACAGGTGAGACTGCGGCTGACAGAGGAAATGACCCCAGCTCTGCCTATCCCATCCAGAAACCTGCTGCCCTGAGAAGCTTTAAGGCCCAGAACCCCCCCCCCAATAAAATCACTGTGTGGGGCCTGGAAACAAGCCCCGCCCCTCAGAGCTCATGGAAACATTTTCTTCTTAAAATAGAAGCTGGCTGTGCTTGCGGGCCCAGAATGACGGCGCTGCTGCAACTGTGGCTCAACCAGAGTTCACCACGGGGGGGGTGGCGCTCCTGCCCCCACAGGAAAGGGTGGGGCAATTTGAAAGTACAGACAGTTAACTCCAGAGGAGAGGCCGGAGGAACCGCTTCTCCTAAAGAGCCGATCTCTGGCTCCACCCACCACAGGAACACCTGAACCAGCAGTGCTGCCCCTCCCACTGGTGCCAGCTTGCTCAGGCTCTGGGTGGAGGGGGACCCCCCCCCGAGGCTGAGCTTCCTCCTGGCTAACTTGGTCTGAGTGGCTCAGGCTGGAGGAGTTCAGAGCAGCTCTTCAGGCTGAACCGGCTTCTACAACAGGAAGGATTAAGGGCGTCCCGCCAGAAACAACACAGACGGAGCCACGCCCCCCCACAAAAGCAGTCAGATAAAGCCTTAACCGTCTCCCTGCAGGGAGGGGCTTCAAACTGCAGCAATAAAACAAATCTGTTCTCCTCGAAGAACAGGAGGAATCACACACACGGTCTGAGACGCTGCACCACAGCCTCAGTAAGTCTGTAAAATAGTGCACCCCCCGCAGCAGAACTGCTGTTCTGCAGTAAATCTAGCAGCAGTGGGTTTAAGCTGCACCTTCGGCACTTTTCCAGATGGACCGGAGGCCAAAATTAGCCGAGCTCTCCGTCTGCAGCATCAGCCGACCTCATGAACCTCAGCTCCTTCAGGAACGCACGGAGAGGAGTGTGTGTGTGTGTGCGTGTGTGTACGTGCACGTGTGCGCGAGCGTGCTTACGTGCTGCAGGCGGCGGTCATGGCCTGGCAGGTGTCCCCGGTGCAGAACTCAGAGATGGTGCTGTACTGCAGGTTGATGAGGTTGAAGAAGGTGGTTGCTGTGGAGGAGACAGCAACACATTATCCACAGGAGAACATCAGGAAGAACCGGATCGGGTCCAAACATCTGCTCCTGTAGAACTGCATTCCTCGGACAGTTCCTCAAGCTTTGATGATCAGAGGAATGCTTTTAGAGAAAACCAGCTCCACAACGCTGACTGGAAAACACACCCAGGTCCAAAGTTCTGGTCTAAACTGAACCATGAGGGTTCTGACTTTCAGGACTTCCTTCATGGTAGAAACGAACAGAGTCTCATCTCACCAACTCACGGTTGGTGTGGATGCAGAGCTCAGTTTTAACTAGCGATGGTTACCTGAACTCTGATCATTTGGTACCAGCACCAAATAAAAACTTGCATTTTGGTGCTTCATGTCAGACGTGTCCATCACAGACTGTGAGGAAGAATGACATGAAGCCTCTTATCCACATTGAAGCGCTGTGCTTCACCGTCACGCTGCTTCGTCACATGTTGGTGAAGCACCGGTTCGAGCGGGTTCAGTCGCCTGAATCCTTTTAAAGTAGCGGCTTGTCACCAGATAAAATCCAAACGCTAACACATCTCTAATTTGAAGTCAAACAGCCAGATTGTTGCTTTGCTTGTTTAGTCCAGCAGCCTTTTGCTAAATTCCTAAAACACATTGATTTTCTGAACCAGACTTCAAGAACCTTCGTGGTTTAAAGAACATTTAAACTTTGCTTTTTATACTAAAACGTTTTGGTGTGAAAACCAGACAATGTTGAGGGTTGAAAAAATGTTTTCTGAATTGACTAAAAAAAAAGAACTTGGAATTTTCTTTCCTGAATGGTAAGGTGACGGTGCGTCATGGTGTCCAGACCAAGTCCTGAACCTTGAGTTTCTCTGTATTCAAACTGTGGTCAAATGAACATTTCTGTTTGTGAACAAAACCATGTGACTACAGATCTCTTCAGTCATTGGCCAGGAATTACGAGGGCGGGGCAAAGCAACAAGAGGCAGAAATGATGGAAGTTCTGCGCTTAGGAATCCTTGTAGGAATATTTCACTGATTCAAACTTTAGATTCTGCTGACCAAGTTTGAATGTCTGTATCAGCGTCAGAGACGACACTTTTTACTGCTGCTTTGGTCCAGTGGAAGCACGCTGCAAGGAGGTTACTGAGGAGGAGACGGCTGGTAAGTTTCTGACAGATGGACTGTTGGAAATCAGTGAGAACTGATGTGTAGTTCGTTAGAAGTTGTTTAATTGAGCCTGCGTTCATCCCACCACATTTCTATGAGTTGTTGGGTCTCATCGTTCTACTCCGTTTACATCCCATAATGCCCGGCTATGGTGCCCGGCCGTTTGGATGGAGACTTCTCAGGCTGAGGAAACTCAGAACAAACTAGAGTTCAGTCCAGTTGGAAACAAACGGAGACCGCCTCATCAGACCGTCAGAGAGCAGGTCCACTTGGGTGTGTTCAGACTGAAACTTTGTTCTGGATTATGGTAAATGGCGTTTATTCTATAGCGTTTTTCTACCTTCATTGAAGGCCCAAAGCGCTTTACAGTCACACACACATTCACGCACTGATGGCGGCTCCGCTGCCGAACACTGGCGCCAACCTTCCATCAGAGGCAATGTGGGGTTCTGTGTCTTGCCCAAGAACACTTCGACATATGGGTGGGCAAGGCGGGAATCGAACTTTCAATCCTTCAATCACAGGCCGACTGCCCTTTCCACTGCACCACGGCCGCCCCACAAATCGGATTATCGGGGGAACCAAACGTGTTGGGTCTGAATACAGCCTTAGGGTGTGCTGAAATGTGATTGGACGGATCCCGGTGTGGATCATCTAAAAGGCGGATGACGGCGTTTCTGCTGGAGAACTTTGTGTTTTTGTGAAGAACATGGCGTTTGGATGGTTTTCACTCACTGTTGCTCGCCAGCCATTCGTTCAGGTCGATTTCTCGGGGCAGCACCACCAGCTCCTTCAGGTCAAAATCCACCACCCGGGTTTTGGTGAACTCTGGCTCCAGGTACTGCTTTTTCTCCTCCGCCGGCGCCTTCTTTCCATTCGGCTTGGGCTTGGACTTCCTGCGACAGAGAGGAGGGGGAGGACAATTATGGTGGAGAAGAGGAAACAGAAGCTTTCTTTTCTCAGTGCTTTAGGGCGGAGGACGGCGTGAAAGGAATTTCCCACGCAACGCCACATCATGTTGTTGTAAAACAAACTCAACGCCCAACCGGATTTTCAAGAAGCACCACTCAAATAAGCGCAAACAGAAAGTCCCCCGTCAGGTCCTCTGATGACCCCAAGGAGTTTCTGGAAAAGACCCCCCCCCCCCCCCCACACACACACACACACACCATCTAAGTGTCAGACACTCAGATTTCCACAGACGCTTTCAACACCTAAACGCCACATCACACCCGACCTTCACTTCCACCCCCAGATCCAGGCTCTGTCTGGTTCCAGACTGAAGGTCCAAATGAAAAAAAAAACATTCACGGCAGCTGCTGAACACTGTCTCACCTTCATCTCGCAGGTTCGATTCCTGCACAAAGCGGTTTTTGGTCATTAAGCAGATTTTATCACAGAGAAAAAAAGGAGGAAGAAAGGCGGCTGATGACGCTCCAGACACGGACTTCCTGCCCGGACCCCCCCGTGTTCACAAGCTTCAACCTTAGCAAACAAGCAGGCATGTCAACGTGGGGTGTGTACCAACAGCCTGCAGGTTTTCCGTAAACATGCAGAGGTCTCCATCAACGTCTGAACTTCCTGAGTCTGTCGGGACACGCTGCCATCAAACCGCCTCAGCAAAGCCTCTGACCTGCTGGTGCTTGATGGAGGAAGTCCACCTGTGGGTCAGGAACCCTTCATGATGAGACCTGGAGGTCCATGAATGACAGCTTCAGTGTGGAAGGCCAGAGCTTCAGTCTGAACAGCAGATTCATGCCTGGGGGAGCACCTCGGTCTGCATCAACAGCTCCACCAGGAGAAATGACCAAAACAGATAGAGAAGCTAGAAGAAGCCTAACTCGCTTATTTAGCCGTTAGAAACACCACCATTTGGTGGTGGGGGGGTCAAAACTGCAGTCTCCTTAGCCGTTCCTCCCCATCAGTCACTTTACCCTTCACTTCTCCAGCTCCCCCCCTTTCTCCAGGCAGAGCACTGAGCATGCTCAGAAAACCCATGACATCACACGCCTGTGCGTTCTGCACACCAAGACCCCCCAGCTGTTCGCAGGAAAGCATTTCTGTCTGGATGGAGGAAAAGTTTGAAACTATCTGCTCAACCCCCCCAGGTCAGTGTTCCTTCCCAGAACCTGCTGCCAGGTGATGCTGCGTTCCAACAGGACGCTGAGGAACATCCAGCTGGAAAGGTGACGCTCCACGGAACATTCACGACATGCGGCTCGCTTAGAGGAGCAGCCTGTGGTCAGGTCTGACACACCAGGAGAGATGAATGTGAAGCTTCAGGAGAGGAGCCATCACGGTCCCGGTTTCCAAGGAGAACCACAGGGTTCCCTCTGAAGGCCCTCAAGCTTCACTGCAGAAGGAGGAAGTTCTCTTGATCTAGGGGGGTTGGGGGGTTGGGGGGGGGGGGGGTGGCGGCAGCTGAACAACACACCTGCTGTCTGGAAACAACAGGTAAACCCCAGGTAGCTCCTCCCACACCTGTTTGGTCACATGATCACTTTGTCCTCTGCCCCCCGAGAAAACCCCAAGAGTGAGGAAAAAACCACGAAAAGAGGAAATCTGAAGTTTGTGGTTTAAGGTCAGAGAAAAAGCAAACGACGCTAAAAAGAACATTTTACAGCCGAGCTGACCTGAAAGAGTAAAGAAGGATTTTCCAGACCGACCCAGAACTGACCGGAACCACCAATACAGAGGATTCTCATTTCATCAGATCTCTGAAGGTTTGCTGAAAGAGCAAAACGCAGCTTCACCCTAAACCTTCCAAACCCACAGGAGGAGCAGCAGGAGCAGGAGGAGCAGCAGCAGGAGCCTCCGGTCTCCCACCGTCACCTCAGAGATGCAGCGAACGCGCGGCGCGCGCCCCCTCCGCGCGTAACCCGTCATCACAGCAGTCCTTCCGACAGTCACGCGTTTACCTGAGGACTTTCCCGACCGCCTGCAGAACCATTTTACAGCTGAGCCCGTTCTTAGAGTTCTTCTGCGGGTGCATGACCGCCTGGTCTCCGGGACAGGAACCGGAAATCTCCGAGCATAACTTCGGACGAGGACAAACGCGCTCCGCTCCTGCCAGACTCCTCACAAACTCAGCGGCTCCGCGGAAGACGCTGCTCCTCTGCCGCTCTCAGCCAATCACAGCGCAGAGGGGCGGGCAGAGGTGACGTCAAACACCCGCCCACGTGGCCGCGGTTTGTCCTCTGTGTAATTACAGCGACGGATCAGCTTTTTCTGTCCTTCACCAGAGGCACGTCATTCACGGGGTTCGAACGGTGGTTCCTCGGAACCGTGAGAGGTTCCAGGAGTTCTGTTTGAGTTCTACTCATCCACAGAAGCAGAAAAAAGACCAGATGTTCCATCCAGCAGAACCTGACATCATCAGAACTCTGCAGGCTGCTGACCAGATACTTTCTGATGGGTCCAGAGAAGCAGAGATAAGAGAACCAGAACCAGAACCCAAACCTGCTCCAAGTCTGTCAGAACTACAGAGAAGATCTGCTGACATCTGTCAGTCATTAGAATCCATAGAAATGAACAGAAAGGTTCTAAACTGTGTGGAACAAGAACAAGAGAACAAAGAGAGAAACTGAGAACTTCCTGCCTCTAAAAAGACCCAAAACAAGAAGAATCTTCTGGTTTCTAACAAAGTTCCTGATGAAGACACCATGGAATGAAAGTTCTGGTTCTGGGAGGCCCAACAGGACCCGGGAAGCTCAAAGGAGCAAAAACCAGAACCAAACGGCACATTTTTCACTCATTCACGTGTAAAAAACAAAACCAGTCAAGAAAAAAAGTCTACTTTTATGATTCTTCAAAGTAAAATCCAAACTTTAGTATAAAGTCATTACGTATTTTGGAGGAAACCGAAGCTCTTGAAGCTCCTGAAAATGAAAACAGTGAAATTCTTCAGTTTACTTTCAATATTTCTGACAACAGCCAGCAGGGAAAAGCTCAAATCTGCAGTTGCGTTTTCATTCATGGTAAGAACGAGTGCCAACGCGGCGTGCACATTCCTCCCTTTGATGAACCTCACCTGGAATCCAGCTCTGAAGGCGTTTGGACGAGTTCTGACATGATGGTTGGAGCTGCAGAACCAGTGGAGTCAAAGCTCCTCCTTTAGCGCTGAAAGCTCCTCTATGCATTTTCACAGCAAGATTGCACCATGAAAAGGTTCCTTTAGGAACAGGTTTGGAGCAGAAGAAGAAAAACCCACAAACTGTTAAAAATAAAAGATAGAGAAGCTCATGACAGACAGGAAGAAGTTCATCTCATGAGAAACCCAAAGGAACATCAGCTTCTCCTATCGTCTCTAAGCTGGGTTTCAGAAAAAAAAAAATCCACCTTTTCACTTTGTTTAGAACTTCAATCATCTAAATCCATTAGATCCTCTAAATCGCTTCATTTTTTAGGTTAAAAACTGATTTATGATTGAAGTGCGGATTCTTCCAGGAACACTTCCACATTTCTTTGGTTTAAATGAACAGTCCTGTAAAACGTGTTTTTCAGATGAAAAAACGGAGTAAAAAACACTTATGTTGTAAATGGATTGAGTTTTTGGGCAGTGATTTCTCGTTGAGTCATGCTGCTTTCTTCACAGACGTGCTCTGACATGCGCTGAAAGGCGAAGAGTCTTTTTCTCAGGGAAAGTCGGACGCTGCGTCTGCAGCAGACAGCTGTGGCTTCAGATGCCGGGCTGGATGGATGGATGGAGGGAGGTGTTCTGTGACGGCAGAGGCGTCTCCTGGCGGGGACCTAACAGCCCGGCGTGAAGATGACCTTAGCGGGTGGAGGAGGTGCCAAGGCGCTGCCCCCACCATAAGGAAAGAAGAACACAGGACTCACTGTGTTCCTGTCGCTAAGAATAGCAGCCGTAAAGCACAGGAGAAAGGGCTGCTGAGCGGCCGGCCACGTTTAGGAACCGTTTTCACTTTTTCTGTTCTCGGCAGAAACCAAATCGCATCCTTTGTACCAAAACCTGAAGTTACGCTCCACCCGGTAAATGTTCTATTACACATCAAAGGTAACCGGTACAAATGTTTGGACCGTTTCTCCTCTTCTAAACAGAACTTTAACTTCTTCACTGGAATCCTCCTGTGGGACACGCGGGGGGGTTAGTGTCTATAAAGTGTTGTGATCCGTTACGGTGTATTTTCCTGTTGAAGTTATTGGGTGGAATGATGGGGAAAGTGTGCTGCCGTAATGGAAACCTCATGTTCAGCGAACTTTCCGTTAATTTGCCTCCAATGATTGGATCCGTGCGGCCACTTAAAATAGAAGACAGCCAGTTAAGACTGCTGGAGCCTGGCCGGGGGTGGGGGGGTCTTGACCTGTGAAGTCACGCATACAAGGCTGTTGGTGGTGGGAGCAGGTGGAGGCGGTGCAGCCAGCGGGTCCCATATGTTTGACCCTGTTCCTCAGAGTCTGATGGAAAGCAGCATTCCTCTGTCTGTAGACAGACAACTATTATTTATTCTCCGCTGTGACGTCAGCTTCTGCGGCCTTCCAGCCACACCGGCTCAACCTCCACCCTTCCTGAACCAGATGCTGCTGCGCCAAACAGATTACAGGCACTTCAGAGTGGCTGCAATCATTCTAATGGACCGGTCTGTTTTTAGAAACCCATTTCATCTTCCCCTGCAGGAAAACTCCTCCATTAAACCAACACCTTTGGAGGAGGATCATTGCTCTGGATTTCCTTATGAAATGCAGACACTCTGCTGCAGTGAACACTCTGGCAGCCAGATAGTTGGTAAAAGTCTGTTTGTGTTGCTTCCCTTTGCAGTCTTAAGTACAGCAGATGCTCAGGTTAAACAAACCGGATTTCTTCCTTCACAGGGAATTCTCTGTAGGGTTTTTAAAGACCCACTCCACTGAAAATAGTGTTTTTGGAGTTTTTAACACGTTCTTAAAGCATTTTTCTTATGGTGGAGAATCCATATAACAGAATTTAAGATGAAAACTGCGTTCAAGTATTTCTTAATTAAAATCAGAGGAGATAAAACCATTCGATTTGAAAAAGCTCGTATTTGTGACACAGCAACTGAAATGGGCGGGGCCAAACTCTCCCAGCTCCGCCCCACTCTGATGCAGCCACTTGCAGACAAACAGATCCATGAACGTCTTTGTTTTCCTCGTCTGGAGATGGAATCTGGATCAGAACTGGACGGCTGCATAGTTCTGATGTTGCTCGACCTTAACCAGTAATGTTGGTTTGGGGCTGTGAGGGTCTGTAAAGTAGCAGGAGAGTGTAAACAAAGAGATATCACAGAGGCTTACTCTGCACCAACAGTCCCACCCACAACTCAGAGGTGAATTTCTATTGTACTCCTGCTGCTTTGCAGAAACTACGTCCTAGAAAACGACACAGGTTTTTAGATTGTGCTAAAAACAGCATCATCATCATTAAAGACCACTGAGAACACTTTGGAAACAGATCAGAATAAAGATTGGAGGGACTTTAAATATTTATTAGAACAAAAAAAAAAAAAAATCACCCGTATTTGTATTGAGTATACAGTAAAAGTGCTTGAGGGTTTGATAGCTCCCTAAGTAAGCAGTTGATGTGCAACACAGTTTATTCACAGTCTCACTGACAAAGACGGTCCTGCAGCTACTTCATCTCAGAGTCATGGAGATGTTCTCACAATATGAATGGATGAAGAAAGAGCCAGCAGCGAACTGTAACCCTCCTTACCAAAGAAAAGAGAAAAGAGAACTCTTCCCAACAGAGTGGTTAGATTTCTGGATTCTCCTGATTCCAAGCATTTCCTGCTGCAGAAATGTGCAGCTGTCTTCACCTGCAGTCTGTCTCCAGGTGAACAAACAAAACCTGAACCAAAAACAGCCGCTTTCAGCCAAAGTAACTTGTGTTTACAGACTTTGCACCCCACTCTCTGAGCAGAACAGGTTCATGTTTGCAAACTGAAATGATTTTCTGAGCCACGAAAGTGAAATGCTGGAATATTTCTCCTATTTGAAGCCTTCTCTCTGTCCATTCCTTCTTTCTTTTCTTTTTGCTTCATCTCCTTTGTTCTGCATTCCTGACGGAGCTGGGCTGCATGCAAAAACACGTCAGCGCGCTCTGCACACAACCGGGCCAAACAAAGGCCTGCAGAAGTCAGCCGTGAAGATGGGCTACAGGAAGGCATGAGAACCGGTTCAGAAGGAGCAGAAACTTCTTTCCTTGATTAGGCAGCTGATACGTAAGGTTTAATGCGCAGCGGAGTACAGCCCGTCAGCCAGGTTAGCTCTGACCTTTCACCAACACCAACACCCATCCAGGTTCCGGGGGTCCGGACATCAAACACTCCGCAGTGCTCGCGAGCTCAGAAAGGGAGACAGACGCAGGAAGCCAGACTCCCAGGTTCACAGGAGGAGGAGAGACGAGGAGGAGGGCTTCAGCAACAGAGATGAGAATTGCCAGATTCCTCTCCAGACGTTTAGAAATCCCAATCGCCATGGAAACGGCATGGATACATGTCAGGAGGAATGAGGCAGAATGGAATAGGGCAGGACTGAGACTCATGCCACACAGGAAGCTGTAAGGAATCGGGGGGGTGTGAAAGCTATGGAACAGGGCTAAATACATGGACTTTTGGATAATAAGCTAGATTTTGCTGATGTTGGTTGGGGGACTTTTATGATGTTAGAACTTAGTCTGAGCCAAAGCGAGGAACCCCAGGGTTCCCCCTGAGGGAAGGGGTGCAGTCGTGCTGCTGCTGCTCATTCCAAAGCAGTAATGAGGCTTTAGGCTGAAGCTCATGGACGCAAACCTTCATTCCGTTCTGATGGCACAGAGACTAGAACTGTTCTGAGAGACTCGGTTTGAAGGTTTGAAACCCACGAGTTCAGAAAACTTCAGGGAGTTTCATGAAAAACTGAAACCAAAGTTTTAAACTAGAAACGTTAACCGCACTAAAGCACATCAGCATATCACGGCACTTCCTTTACTTGGTCTTTTCAAAACAAAAGCAGAGCTGGGTACTTTAGATGTTTAGCAGTCATTGATCCCACCATGGAACAGAATGAAGCGATTAGTAAAACTGACTGTATAATCGTCAATCAGGAGTGAGCTTGCTGGAAGTCCACACCCCTTCCACTGAAAGTGGCTCCGGAGAATCTGTCCAAGCCTCCAGGTGGGATGATTTACTGAGGCATCTGATTAGTCAGGTTCTAATTTAAAAAAATTGCAATAAAGAAAAATATAATATAATAAAAATGTTTAAGAAGGTTTTAAGAAAAATGTATCAGAGCAAGAATGGTTATTCTAACACATAATGAGAGTAAGTAATCTCTGTTTATTTCTCTATAGAAGTCTATGAGATTTTGGAGCCATCAGGAACTTCCTGTTTGGAACGCTGGAGGAAGGCGTTAAGCTGCTCAGTAATTATGCGGTCTATGGTAAAACTGCAGATATTCCTGTCCGACCTCCCTCTAGAATGACCTGCAGGTTTTCGTCATTGTGAGTCGTCACAGGCTTATAATGAGTCACAAACGTTAAGCCTTTGTTTCTGAGGACAGATCAGATCCGCGTGATGATCCACATGTGATTTTATTACTGAAAGCAGGACTCTGAACAAAGCTGATGTCTGTCAGGTCAACAGATATAAACTCCTGTTTCACTTGCTGTGTAGATGTTCAAAAATCTCCTAAAAAACAAACGATCCTCCTTCAGGATCAGGAGAAGGAGGATCGTCTTAATCTTCACAGGAGTTTCTGGACATTTTTCAGTCAAAGTGAAACATTCCCTGCAGATGACAAAACGTCTGCAGGCCTTTAAGCATCTCTGACACCAACACTGCCATCTACTGGTGAAAGGTGGGAGGACGAGGAGAACTTCAGAGCCAAGGTCAGTAACCACGTTCAGCACTCAGACACAAAAAAACGAAGCTTTCATTGATGTAGGAAAGTATTAAAGTATTTCTGAATTTCTTAAAACACACGGTTCATGAGGGGGCGCCACAGCCCCCCCCATTCAGGACTGAGAAACCCCTTAGTGAAAGGTTTCTGTGTGAGGATGAACAACAGAAGTGTTTTCTGTCAGATCTATAAACAAACCAGTATTCAGGAAGGTGAGGCAAAAAATGTTTGCTCAGGAGCACAAGAGGCAGTTGTGCGTTTCTGCATAACTGCAAGGGTTGTATGAAAAAAGGTGTGTGTGTGTGGTAGTGGGGGTGCAAAGAAAGACACCATGGAAAGAGGAGGGGAGGACAGAGCTTTCCTTTATGACTCATTAAGAACTTAGAAATATGAAGGGGGGGGTTGTCTATGCCAACCTATGAATTGAAGTAAAAAGTTCAAATCTACTTTGGGTAGGGTACCCTCTGTGAGGGTCCCTCTGTCCCTGAAAGGAAGTGAATGTTCATGAAAATGACAGAACAAAATAAAACCCTTTACCCGTCTGAGCAGGTCTCTGGCCACCCCACCCTGATCCGGCTCATTACCTCCAAAGTGGGCAGTGAGGCAAAAGCTCCAAAGTAAATGTGACTGCGCATAAACTCTGAACTTCCTAGAAAAGGCATGCGCTTCTGCAGAATGCTTGAAATGATGAAAATGAGGCTCAGAATGAAAGTGAAGCACCGCCAGGTGGTTCAAAGGAGAAACCGGTGAAATCTGACCCACATAAAAACCCTGAGGGCACACCCAGGAAACGGAGAAGAATGCTGGAATTCAGACAATGACCCTTTACAGAAAAGCAGTTGGTTTATGAGCCTTTGAAGACAAACATACTGAAGCAGATTCGGGTTCATGAAGCGTCTTTGGAGCACGTACTGAACCGGGCTGGTGAACACGCATGTTTTCTTCAGGGTTACATAACACGTTTGCAGAATCAGAGATGAAGGTCGTTTTTAGTAAAGATTTCTGCCAGCTTCGATCGTCTGCTGTTGGTTTTTCTGTCATCACCATGAAGTCAACGCCCTGCTTCACATTAACCCATCACCCTGCTCACCGGACTGGAATAGTGGGGTTTGCAGAGGTGATAGAACCCTAAAGAAAGGAATAAACATGTTTCTGTGCCTGAAGGTCTACTTCTGTCCCTGCATCCTTCCTGTCCAGCAAACGCTCATCACAACAGAGTCTCTCTGAACCGCCTGCTGGAGGGGCTGTTTCGACATGAGCCGCTCTGCTTATCAGAACAAACGTACGGTCAATCGCAGAGAACAAGGACACTTCCAGAGGGCAGCACGGCCAATGCCCCCCCTGACAGAAGCAGTCTTTGGTATGATATGAAAACACAAACATGTTCCAACCAGATCTGAGAGCAGAACTAAATAAACTAGAGGAACTGTTGATGTGAAACTGCAGAAAGCTGGAGCAGCGTGCATCTGCCTCCAGCAGACCTGATGTCACAGGAAACTCTGCTCCATTGTTTCCATGATGAACTCTTCCAGTGATGAAAGCTCAGGAAGTCCTCACGCCCAGCAGCTCAGAGAGGTGAGCATGACGTGACCTTCCAAGGCAAGAAATGTTTCAGCAGCAGATGATCGTGGACCAGAGCAAAGACAGAGAGGTCCCAGGTGAGACAGGAACCAGGTCACATGTACCTGGACGTGTGCATGCAGATGAAGCATGGGGGGGTGTAATGAAAGTATTGGAGGACAGACCCTTGTGTTTTCTCCTGAAGTGACAAACCTCAGCAAAACCCTGCAGACGAAATTCTGCTTGACGTCCTGTAGCTGCCAGGAGACCAAGTATTTACCCCCCCATAGCTGGAATGATCACAGACGATGTTCAACTGAACAGAAGGCACCAGAGCAGAAGCTCAGCTGATGTCTGCAGACAGAAAAACACTGAACAGGAAGTGGAAGCTGCTGTGAGAAAGGGGGCAGGTAAAGGAAAGGTCAGATCAATACATGATCCAGATCAGCAGCCCTTCTGAAGACGAGTTTGGGTCCACAGGACACTCGGGTACAAACAAGCCTCTGACTGGCTGAGGAGTGAGAGGCGGACTCAGAAAACGAGTTTTCCTCTCCGGGTCCAAATTGACTCAAGACAAAAAAAAAAAGAAAATAATAATAATTTAAGAAAAAAGTTGCATAAAGACGTCATCAGCATCTGCAATGCAAAGACATTAATTGTCGGAGAAAAGTCTCAGAGACACAGCCACGGTTGGCCTAATCATCAGCGCCGTCTACACCAAGGACACGCCCCCTAAATCCCACCCTCCCTGCCCGGTTTTACCCAGCACTAATGCATAGACGTTTACTTCCCTCTTTCTTCTGAACACCGGAGCTGAAGAGAACTTGGCGTGGATGAAATGTCGCTTCTTCTTTGTGTTTAGCTTAGCACTGGTTTGGTTATTAGCTCATTTTAAAGTAGGATTTTAATCTGTTTCATCAAAAACAATCCCATCAACACACTGATGGGCGCTCCACTGTCATGTGAGGTGCCAACCTACCAGTTCGGTGGGCATGTGGTAGAGTGTCTGTTCTGAGACCGGGAGGTCATGAGCTCAAATCCAGGCCGAGTCATACCAAAGACTAAAAATGGGACCCAATGCCTCCTGCTTGACACTCAGCATTAAGGGGTTGGATTGGGGGTTCAAATGGTTCCTGATATCGGATGTGACTGCAGCACACCGCTCCCCCAGGAAAGCTTGGGGGAGCTCAAAGTTTGATTCTTATATCTTCTTATATTTACTGTGAAAATGCTTGGAGCTTCTCAGTAGATCCAGTTTCCAGGAAAACTGCAGAGGAAGTCCTGCCCCGCCACCAACAAGTGTCTGCAGCATAAAAAGGGAAAGGGGCGGTCCTACCATCTCTATTCAGTATGACTGCACCAGACAACCCCATCCCTTCATGTCTGCCTGGGACAAGCCCCATAAACAGGAAGTGAGGCGCCCAGTCCCTTCCCGTCTACCTTTCTTGCACCGGCTGCTAAGGCGACTGCTGCGCTTTTTACGGCAACTTCTCCTGATCCATTGTTGGAGGGAATTCTGTCCATCAGTATTCCTGCCTCTGACCCACCAAGAACAGCTGAAACACAGAGGAACCCTTCTCCACTCACCAAACGGCTGTGCTTTACTCT
The DNA here is from genome assembly GCA_016861445.1 of Oryzias woworae. Lineage (NCBI taxonomy): Eukaryota > Metazoa > Chordata > Actinopteri > Beloniformes > Adrianichthyidae > Oryzias > Oryzias woworae. Next base: position 92,953 of record BOLG01001565.1, read on the forward strand.
GACCCAGACTTTGGGGCCCTGTAAGTTCAGGGTTTAACGGGCGCAGACACATTTATGAAAAGGCCTCATTGTAGTTGGAGGATGAGGTCACACCAGACAGGTGCTGCGGTAAAGGTAAACAGTCCCACCAACAATGGCAGAAAACAATGTTGTAAAACTCTCCAACATGCATCAAACCAACCAAGGTGACTGTTGGAATGTGAGGGTTTGAGTTTTTCCACGTTCTGGTTGTTTCTGAACACGAAGGTCAGATAACAACAAAAAACAACCATCGATTTTTTACAGGTTTCGTTAAAATAACATTCAGAGTTTATCTGTGGATGCTGCCCCCCCCCAGTCATTTTCACATAAACAAGTGTTTCACTGGAATCTGGGGAAATTAGTTTCACCTCCAAAAAGCACAAATATCAATTCTCCTTAACAGAAAGTGACCAAAAGAAAACTCCACATAAGTACTGGTTTCCTGCTCGGCCCAGTTTCTCTGGATGGAGGACGGCCTGAAGGAACAAGAACCGATTCAGATCAGAGAACCTTCAGAACAGCCAATGGCCCGTCGATGTTGAACACAGCAAGCTTTTTCACAGACTCGTCCTTCCTCTTCCTCCTCCTCAGGACACAGAGCTTTCCATCCGCTGATCAGTCAGACCTGATCAGGGGATGGGGGAGACTGCAGGGCTGGGGGGCGTGGAGCTTCTGGCGGCCGCTGCTCTTGACTGCTCCCACCATCTGCTGGTGCCCCACTAGATCGCTCGGCTGCGCCCTGTTCATTCCAACCTGAACATGAGATGTTCAGATGCAGCTTCACCCTCAACCAGAAGATCAGAAACCACCGAGGCGGCTGGTGTTTCTGACAAACGTCACCATGACTCAGCGATTCCTCCTCCAGTTACACAACAAACACTCAAAAAAATGTAGAAAAGCTTGATAGCTGATGCAAAATCGACAACAACATGAACAAAAACGGATCCACCCGTCAGCTGCTTCATCACCCCGATGAGACTGTGAGGACCTGAACTTCAGAAACCTGGTCATCTGAACGCCTGCTCCCGGTGTTATTCATTGAAGTGGTCAAACGTGTCCATCGTGGTTTGAAACATTTAGTCTGATCTTGTTGAAGTTGAGGAGGTTTCAGGTGGAGCTGAGGATCTTCAGAAGATCTGCTGTACTGTGTTTCAACTCCAGACAGAGAAGATCTTCTGTCTTTCTCCACATTATTTCCCTTTTCTATGATTCTTTTTTCTTTGGTTGAGAGATTCTCACTTTAGTGGAGCAGACAATCACCAGACACCTCTGTGAGTCGGAGTTCCTGTTCACATGAATAATCTGATAACTGAAGAAATCTGACTTTTCTTCTTTTCCCTTCAGGGGTCGCCACAGTGAATCAGCGTCTGACAAAGGATGCCCTTCCTGACACATCCCTCAGTGTTTTCTGGACCTGGGACCGAAACATTGTGTTTACATTCTAACTGAAGAAATCAGACTATGATCAGATTTTTGATGAATGGCTTTAACGCTTGAACCTTTGAGCCTCCTGATTGGCTAATCATTTTGGGAGGAGGTGTTAAACCTAAAAATAAAGCTGAGAGTGGGCGACGTATGCTGCAGGAAATAAGACTTCAGTTTTCTGTCCGGGTTCCACCTCTGCCCTGATCATCACCTGAACAGAGAGGAGCATTCTGACATGAGACCTGTTCTCCTAGGGGTGGGGGTCGGCAGCTGCTTTTCAGGCTGCTGCTGAGCGTAAACAGAGTTCAGAATTACAGCTCGCCATAATGCGTTTCAGCTGTGCGACAGCGCCTTGTTATTAAACTCCACTTTACCCCCCCTCATTAGAGCACAGCTTTACAGCTGTGAGCTTAAATTTAGACGTTTAAACTGGTAAAGGCGTGATCAAGCCGACTTGTCCCGCAGCCACAACAGAAGGAACCAGAACTGGCAGAAGGAAAGCAGCTTCATCTCGTCATTCCAGAGGAGAAAGTGACCGGAAAAAAGCTGCGGGCGCCTAAACTTTTGCTGCATGCGCTCATGGATCAACCGTCAAACTTCCAGACGAGAATGTGTTCTTAAAAAAGGAGCAAATCTGATCAATCCACAGCTTCAGAGTGAACAAGCAGAAAGGAGAAAGAACATTTCCGTCTCCTTATAAGGGAACACCGTGTCCCAAACAAACAGTGCTGTGCCTGAAAGGGGCGCATGGCAAGGGGGGGTGAGGAACAGTACTTCTGTCAGATGTTTGGTCTGCAAACAGATCATCAAATAAAAACAGCAGAGACGTTCTGTGGTCGGCGCGGTGAGGCTGGCTCAGAGCGTCCCACAGTTCCCTGACCACAGCAGATCTGCCACAGTGCAGCTGTCCTTAAACGCCTCTGCTAAACTGCAGCGGCCCCCGCATATGCACAAAACGCACATTTCACTCAGGAAGTTAAGCAACAACGAACAGATGAAGGAGTGATTACCTATAGAAGAAACAGTCGCAGCAAACTAGAACCCCCATCCAGCCCGGTGGAGCAGACTAGGGAGGAGGCTCCTTCCTCCTGCTGGCCTCCTGCTCCTCCTTCACTGCGGGCTACAGGTGCAGCAGGGTGGCACTCTGCTGGATCACGCGTCTGCCGGAGAGCCCGGCTCACCAGAGATGCATTATTTATCAACCCAGACGCCGTTCTCCTCCTCATCAACTGCTGCAGCTTCCTTCTCGCTCCTGCCCTCTGCGCCTCCCTCTCTTTCACTCTGTGACTCCCAGTTGAAAGGCGGGAAGATTAGCTCGGCAAACAAAGTCCTATAAACAAACTGCTGACTGCACGGCGGCGTGGGGGGGGCTGCAGAGGAGACAGCAGCAATCTCTGCCATCTGTATACATCCCAACAGGAGCCAAGCATCAACCCCCCCCCTCCTATACCAAACTAACTAGATCAGACGTGGAATGAGGAGAATGAGGAGAGCAGCCTGCAGAGCTGCAGTCACCTGCATCAATGCAGGCAGATGATTCATGCATGCAGACCACACATGGCTCCTCATTCATGCTACTGATGCAGGGATGCAGTGAGGGATGGGCTACAATGGCTCCAGCCCCCAAACATGAACCAATCCCTGCAGAGGAGGTGGTGTGTGTAAATTCAAGTGAAGGACAGAGCAATGCCAGCCTCTTCAACACCTCATCCATTTTCTCTGACTCATTAAAGCAGGAGATGCTCTTCTCACAGATCACAGGAACGAGCCTCAGAGGGCTGCAGTGCACGGATCTGTGCACGCAGCTGAGGCTGCAGGTCTCGCACGTGCACGGATAACTGACACGGCGAGGGAAAACCACCCCCTCGCTGGACATCCAGGCAGGACGGAGGTCAGCAGTCACCTTCAGACGCCATCGTAAACCGCAGTGGGGGGGTGGGGGTGGGGGGTCTGCGGCTCAGTTTTATCAAGGACGGAAACTGACCTGGAGAGCGCCGCGACACCAGGATCAGGACTTTTCCACTCAAGAAAGAAACTTATGAGGCAGAATTTCCTGAACATCTCAGCCATGGAGGGGTCTCCGTCACGCCACGGAGGCGTCTCCGTCACGCCACGGAGGCGTCTCCGTCACGCCACGCCACGGAGGGGTCTCCGTCACCCCACGCCACGGAGGGGTCTCCGTCACCCCACGCCACGGAGGGGTCTCCGTCACGCCACGCCACGGAGGGGTCTCCGTCACGCCACGCCACGGAGGGGTCTCCGTCACGCCACGCCACGGAGGGGTCTCCGTCACCCCACGCCACGGAGGGGTCTCCGTCACCCCACGCCACGGAGGGGTCTCCGTCACGCCACGCCACGGAGGGGTCTCCGTCACCCCACGCCACGGAGGGGTCTCCGTCACCCCCACGCCACGGAGGGGTCTCCGTCACGCCACGGAGGCGTCTCCGTCACGCCACGCCACGGAGGGGTCTCCGTCACGCCACGCCACGGAGGGGTCTCCGTCACGCCACGCCACGGAGGGGTCTCTGTCACGCCACGGAGGGGTCTCCGTCACGCCACGGAGGCGTCTCCGTCTCAGACCTAAACATCTGACGAGTCATGGGATCATTATAGCCTTCTGCAGAGGCCAACAGGAAGACTGTGAGACAGACCTGCAGTTCGAGTCAGACGCTCTCGCTTACTTTACGTCTTCCATGACTCAGAAGGTTATGGCCACCCTGACCACGCCCACAACCTCCGCTCCCTCTCTCCTTTGAAGGGAAAGAGATAACAGGAGGGAAATGTTTCTTCATCCTGTGACCCTCCTCCTCCTCAGGAGCTGCATTTTGTCAGAGCCCCTCCCTCACATTGGCCGCAGACACAGACAGCATGGGGGGGGGCGCGACTCATTAGCTTGGAGACTTTGTAGGAGGCAGGAAGTGATCCAGCAACAGGGGGGGCTGCTGGAATGAAAGATCACTGCTCCTACCAGGTTGTCCTCAGAGACCAAATGAGAGAAAGTTCAACCTCCAGAAGAAATGTTCGGAACCGACAGTAGATCCAGAAGGTCAGAAGACCTCAACCAGGTAGAACCAAAAGCAGAAACTGTTTATCTCCACCGTGAACTCAGTGGAGGGAGAACTTCAAAAATTCTTTTAGCAGCCGGCTCCTCGAGGGCTGTACCCCACAGTGATGGGGGGGACGTCTGACCTGATTCTGACGGTCACGCCAAAGTGACCCGTCTCAGTCAGTCGGCAGCAGCAGAACCGCTACAGGTCTCCTTGAAAAAACAACAGGACAGAGAGCAGATAGAGCAGCGTGAGAAGACGATCTTCATCCGCGTTCAGCTTCTTCAGCTTAGCCGGTCCGATTCTGAGCAGGAGACAGACGCTGCAGCAGCTGCTGCTGTGAGACGTCGTTTTTACAGAACCAAAAACCCAAAGAACAAAACAAGGTTTCCTGTCTGACAAACAAATGCCAAAAACCAAAGTTCAAACAAGAAGAAGAACCGTTTTCTACAGAACCGAGGAGCTAACCGGGCAGCAGAACTCCACAGGAGACCACTCTGAACTCTGAGATGAACCTTTGAAAATCAGCTGATGGAGGTCCAGACGGAGAGGTTCTGATCCATTCAGAGTTCTATCAGTATGTTGTTTCCTGTGAACAATCTTTCATAAGTGCATCAGTTTGAGGATCCAGATGTGATGGAGCTTGTTTTTGGGTTTCCATCCAGCATGACGGACGGAAACATAAATCCAATTCTTCTGAATGAACGTGCAGCCGCACTGATTGCGTTATAAAATGGTGCGAAACTGAGAGAAAATTCTGGTTCCGAGTCCGTTCGGGTCAAACAATAAGAACCCTCTTGGTGGTTGTTACCGCCCCCCTCCCCTCACCCGTTTCTGATCAGAACCGGAAGGTGAGCGTGACCGTTTCACGTTCTTTTCTGAAGTACGCCCCCTCCCCCCACTGAAAATGATGGCTGAGGGGAGGGGGTCGGCTGTCCACGCCACATGCACGCGCGCCGCAGTCTCACCGGTTGAGCGTGTAGGAGCCGTTCCGTTTGAACCTCATTCTGGACCACAGGACGCGGACGAAGAACTCCACAATGACCCGAATGCGGTTCGGGTCTGAGACGGATGGAGGGCGGAGCAGCGCCGCCTCCGCGGACCTCCGTCTCGGCGGGGCGGGGTTACTGACCGCATCCCCCCGGTAAGCGAGCCCCCACCCTCTGCTCCAGGACGTCTGCAATGCTGCAGTTCTGCAAATGGCCACTAGAGGCAGACTCCTCCATTAAAACTTAGGGTGTCAAGGATTTTCCCAACCGGATCGGTTTGTTTGACGCAAGTTGTTCATCGAATCGCACCAATACCCTTAAAAACGTATCAAAATTAAATAAATAAATTATATTGATCTTAGAAAATTCCATGTGGATTAAAGTACGGCAGATTTATTTTACCACCAAGTACCTTCACAGCAGACACCACACTGATGCAGTAAATGATCAACCATCATTCCAGTCCAGATTTACAAAGTCATGAATGTTCTAATAATGTTCCTTTGGATTATTCTGATGTGGAAAAACAACAGTGGAATGAACTTTATCAAACTCAAATGTGAATGGAGTTGACATTAATTCTTGTTTACATGTTTGTTTGTACACAGATTTATTTACACTTGATTATCTTGAAGTAACACAGGAATCTGGAAAACCTTAGCTGCACTGTTCAGAACCATTTATTTATCTCTAAATCACACTGGTACAAAATCATTGGGCAGCATAAGAAACATAAAATCCAGCACATTTTCCCGTTATTTTATCAGTGTATTACTTAATGTATCCATATCTCTCTTATTGCAATATTGTTTGACAATTACATGTTCTAGTTATTTGAAAAAAAAGACACTTTTTGTTTGGCCACAAATTCTATTTATGATGCACCCACTCTTTTCAAAATTACAGTATCTCCAATATCTCCAATATCAATATTCATCAGATACTTGCATTTTCTGTAATGATCAATCAGTGCAAATGTTCAAGCAATTTAAAAAAAAAAAAATCAACTTCATTCTTATGGTACCATACAAGGGCGGACATTTCACCTTCCTCCTATCAATAAGTCACAAGTTAAGCTTTTTTTTACATTACCATGGAAGCAAATTACTAAATGAGTTTGAGTTCTTCATAACAAAATGTAATAACAAATAACCAGCAAAAGGTCATGATAGCAAAGTATACAAACGGGGTTTGATTATGCTTGAAAAAGATGTTTGAAAATATATGTGTTCCAATTTAATTTTAATAAAACCATTTTGATTTTGAATTGTTATGTTATAGTTGTAGAGTATGTATAGTAGAATGTGGAGTGAATGGATGCTTCAGAACCCACAATCAAGGCTAACTACCAAACAACTAGTAACACAACGCTCAAACTGAGACTGCGATCACAACTTGAAGTACAACACAACTGTAACACCACAAGAAAGTCACAACATCAGGTCAGAGAGGAGGTTATAACACATTCCCAACCAGAACTTAGGAACACGGCCCCAATAACCACCGTTACGCTGAGCGAGGCAACAACTGACCTGAAAGACAAGATCATGTCTAGAATGAACACCAGGCAACGCCGACACCAACTACAACGGTTGAGTGAAGTTCGCACCTAAGAGTCTTCATGGAAGTATTGAGGGCAATTCCTACCACAACGATCACAGAAACCAATGAACTGGTTTACACTTCAGCAGCAGTGATCCCTGAGATGCTCGGCTATAAGAGCAACCATGGGAGAAAACAGCAATGCTCTCTGCACTCCATCAGCGCCTGGCAGCACAAATGAACCAGCTGCTAAGAGATGGACTCACCCTGAATGACTAACGGAAGGCCGGACGATCCTGATCTAGAAGGATCTCTCAAAGGGTGCAGCCCCCTCCAACTACCGGCCAATAACCGGTCTCTCCTCAACATGGAAGCTCATGTCAGGCATCATTGCAACCAAAGTACATGAATCAGTTCATGAGCAACACACAGAAGAGCATTGGTAGAGATTCCAGAGGAGATAAACACCAACTGCTGGTTGACAGAACAGTCGCTTAAGACTGCAGGTCATGACACACCAACCTGTGTACAGCCTGGATTGATAACAAGAAAGCCTATGACTCAATGCTACACCTGGATCACTGAATGCTTGAAGCTGCACAACATCAACAGGACTCTAAGAGCCTTCATAGGAAATGCAATGTAGCTGTGGAAAACCACCATTGAAACCACTGGTAAGCCCTATCTATATATAAATCTATATATATAGATATAGATAAATCTATATATATAGATATAGATAATCTATATATATAGATATAGATAAATCTATATATATAGATATAGATATATCTATATATACATATGATGGCTTCACATGGAAGATCCTCCACACGACCCGCCCATAACCCCCCCCGTTTAATCTGGAGCATGTCAGAATCCTCCCTTATTTACATCAGCTGCTGTGTACACAGCCTACTGCTCAGCTAAAGCTCCTGCTGAACAAAGTTGGGATTTAAACAGATAAGAAGAAGCTACAGAACGAAGCAGATGATGGATCATGGTGGAACTCTGCAGAAATTCTGTGTGAGGCTAGTTCCATAACACGTCTGTGGTTTCAGAGTCACCTGGCCAGAACAAACCAGGAACCGAACGAGCTGATGGAGTCCTGCAGCTGGTCAGTCGCTGCAGGATAGCATCACTTTCTTATTCTGCGTCTTAACTGCCTCCCCCTGTTGGACATTTGAGATCTTCTTTCAGGGTCCTCACTCAGCCTCTTTTCCATGAACATTCCGGAAACGTTTTCCTCTGAGTGAAGCAAACTCTGATCAAGTCCTCTGACACTAACCGAACAAATAAGAAGAAGATTGAAGGAGAACGTTAGAACATCCAGAACACAGTCGTGTTTCTTCGTTTCTTCAAGAATCTTCTAAAAGATTTAACCCCACCAACAACAACAACCACCCCCACTCAGGTTGTGCTGGAAAACACAGTGAGTTCAGTGCACAGACGCAAGCTAAGTTTGGAGAAGCTGAAGCCACATGTGCCCAGTTTTCCAGCTCATACAGAGGCTCCGCTGACTCCAACCACACACAGTCGCACACACACACGCATAAATGCATATGCGAGCTGGAACCGATCCAAAAGGTGAGGCATAAAAAGACTCATACATCCATCCAGGCTAAGAGACGCCAGGAGGCCGTCAGTCTGTCTGCACACGTCTGTCCATGAGGAACCCACAGAGGCCAGAGAAGCATCGGACGGGCCTCTGCCATCCCATAAACCTCACCTGTACTATCGTTGTAGTGTGCAGGCGCTTTGAATGAACAGAACTCCACAAAGATGTTGACCTCACACTAACACGCCTGAGATGCCCATATGCCAGTATTGAGACAGGATCGTTTTTTACTTTTTAATCAACTTCCAAAGAAAACAGAGAAACTAACTATTCTGAAGAGGTCTTAAAAACAAATAGCAGCTTAACACTCAGATTGGTTCTGAGAATTTTAACATTTCCCATCAATCTCGTCCAAACCAGTAGTCTGATTACATAAATGAGTAATCAGACTACTAACAACTAATCAAGACATTTCCTAAAGCAATAAAAGTAGCATTTAAGTCATTCTTTAATCATTTTAAACAACTGACACAAGTTACTGTAATTCAGAGAGTGGCAGCTAACCGTAAAACCTAATGCTGAAAACAATGGAACAGTGGCTCCACCTAGTGGACTGCAGGGATAGTCCACCTTTCCGGAGGAAAGTATTTCTTCAGTTCGAGTGAAGTAGTCAGTGGAAGCTGGTAAAGCAGGTAAAGGTGTGCAGCATCCCTGTAGGAACTTGCATGACGTGTGTGATTCCCAACAACACTGATGAGTTTAATCTGTGAAGATCCTCCTTCATCCAAGAAGGTTCTATAGCAATCCCACTCCAATCATCTTCTGATCCGTTTCCAAAGCGTTCCCAGTGGTCTTTTGGTTATGATGATGCCATTTTTAGCAAAAGTGCACAAAACTGCATTGCTTTCTAGGACATAGTTTCTGCAGAGTGGAAGGAGTTCATTAGGAATTTAGCTCTGAGTTGTTGGCAGGACTTTTTGCATGGAGTAAGCCCACCCTCCATTTCCCATCATCCATCTGTTTATACTTTCTCCCGCAATCTTACAGCCCCTAACATCTCCAACCTAACATTACTGGTACATCAAAAATGGGGAGCAACATCAGAACTATCCAGATTTGATCCAGATCCCAGCTCAGAAGAGGAAAACGACGACATTCATGGATCTATTTGTCTGCAAATGGATTCATCAGAATGGAGCGGAGCAGGGAGCTTATGGCCCAGCTGATTTCCTACGTCACAAATACGATCTTTACATTTCAAACTCAATTTTTTCGTCTGCTCCTGATCAGTTACGATTTGAACAAAGAAATAATCAGAATTGCAATTTTTAAGGTTGATTTTCTTTATCCATGTCCTCCATCTATGTCCTTACTCCGTCTAAAAAAATGTCACAAGAACATTTCATCAGAATGGGCTTTTAAAAATGATCATCTGGACTTGGTTTAAAGGTGAAACATCTTCAACTTTCAACCAAGTCCATGTGACTTTCTTAAAGCTTTAACTGTGACTGAGAACCAACCCGATCATTTTAAATAGTACTCAATTTTGTTACTTGAAAAATTCTGTACTAGATCTGATCAGAACCAGATTATGAAAACTATGTAAAACTATAAAATAAATTAACTAAGTAGGGGTGGGATTATAGAAGTTCACTTCGTACCACTCCGTTTCAAGCAATTAACTGTGCTCTACTGACTTAAGTTATCAATCACTATATTTAACAAATGTGACTGAAGTGCATTGTTTTTGTTTTCTTGTTTGTTTTTTTCTTTTCTTTCAAATCTGTTCATTTCTAACCCTCTTTCCAGTCACATTCACACTCTGATGGTGGCAGAGCTGCCATACATGGCCGTAACCTAAAACCACCAGGAGCAATGTTAGATTCTTGCTCAAGGACACTTACAAGTATGGGCAGGCATAGCAGGAACTGAACTTGTAACCTTCCAAACAGAGGATGCCCACTGTACCGCAGCCTGACTGGTGGTGATTCTTTACATGATCTGCATTTAAAGAAGGTTTTTTTAAACTCAGAGTTTAATGATAAAAAGGATAGAAATGAAAAAAATCAGTGAATGTTTCGAGGAGCCGGGGACTGCAGTTATCAGCTGGGTTCTGGTTCTGCTGGTTCAGTAAAGCAGCATTCTGATGTGTTCATGTGACCCAGAGCTTAGTGCAAGCTAGGAAGACCTGCCACGATTACACAACAAGATCTGATTTCATGGTTACTGGATCTGTCACTCTCACTCTTGACCTCCCCTTTGCTTTCTGTCTCCACTGCAGATTTATTTCTCCTCTGAAGCTGCTGAGAGTTCAGCAGGTAAAAAAAATGCCAAAACCACACATGAAAACATGCAAATACACAAAATCACACAAATGACTTCTTGAAGTCAAACCAGCGTCATCTTGTTGTCATTCTGAAGCTGCGGGACAAAGGCCATTGAAACACAAAGCCTGCTGAGCTGGTTGAACCTGATCAGGGAGGAGGTCCAGTTATCTGAAGATGAGGGACACTGACTCTTGCAGCTGCAGGTGAATCCATCACGGCCTGATGTTTGCAACCTGAAGGACAAGCATTTCCAGCATCCTTTTCCATCAGTTCAATGAGAGACCATTATTTGCATTCTTATTGATTTGTTTTTTCAGTCTTTCTTCAGGTCAGGGGTAAAGAACCACACAAACAGAAACCATTAGAACTTCAGTCTGCATTTTGATGTGCCGAGTCCAAATCTTTGATCACTAGTTAGAAAACTCCAGATTCAAAGTAGCGGAAATTTTTTAAAGTAAAAATCTCCTGCAGCTCTGAAGATGACTCAGTGGAGAACTCCAGATGCAGGAAGTGCAACATACATGTGAACCTAACTTTTAGGAACCATCAGTTCCAAGACCAACAACTGGTAGTTTAAACAAGAGTCTCTGTGGATTCTTGATACCACTTTTCCATAAAGATGACATTTTTGTACTTCAGCTGCTCTCCTAAGGAGCTGCATGCATGATCGACATTTCATCTAAGTCCATCTAATCTTCTCTTCTGCATCCTCATGTCTTCCTTCATCCATGAATCTCCTCTTTGGTCTTTCTTTTCTTTCCTGGTCTCTCCAACCGCAGCATCCTTTCACCAACATCCTCACTGCTCCTCCTCTTTAATGTGTCCAAACATCTCTATCTGCTTTCCTGCATTGATCCCCAGAACATCTACCATGTTCCTCTGAAGGATTCATTCCTGATCCTTCCCAAAGAGAACCTCATCTCTACCTCCTGTCTCTATGGGTTTCTCTCTCAGTGTTCTACACCTTTCCATTCATTTTTGCTGTACACAGAGGAGCTTAATGCACCAACTTTTCTGATGGAACTGCTAAAGAAGTTCTCTGCTAAAGAAGAGATGAGGAGCACTGCAGACAGAGCGTGTGATCAAAGCTGGCTGATGAAGATGGAGAGGACAGTCTCACCTCAGAGGAAGCTCTGACCTGTTAGGGCTCTAGAGAGGGCAGCAGAACAACGTGTGTGTGTGTGGGGGGGGGGATTACACAGGCTCACATACAGTACAGAGCTCCTCCAATGAGCTGCAGATTCTGATGTCCCCTTTGGGTGCATTTCTGCCCCCCTTCCATTTCCTGCAGCGTTCATGAACTCAGCTGTCCAAAGCCGTGGTGTACTGTTCTTCTGACAGGAAACTGACGCTTACACAGTCATGTGAGGAAAGAGCTGGCTGTTGTGGGTGGAGCTGCTTCAGCTTCTGGGTTGGCGCATCATGAAGATATTTGAAGGTCTCCGATCTCCTCCGTGTCTACATGCGCCATGCGCCATGCAGATTCATTACAGCTAAGGATGACTGAAGAGAAAAAGACGAGAAAGAAGTAACTTCCAGGCTTTAAAAGTGAAGGAGTCCTCTCACTCTGCAGACCGGCTGCTGAACAGTGGAGCAGCAGATCCTTACATCACATCCTCCAGCTTTCTGTCCACAGACGCCGCCTTACAGGAAGTTCTCTGTTAGAAAGGTCAAGAGCTGCTTCATCAGCACATCCTTCCCTTCATCTTCACACAGCTGTTTGTTACAGAAATGAGCGATCACATGAGGGATGTGAAGATCAAGTCCATCACTAGAGTTAGTAAGAGCAGTTAACTGGCTTAAATTCTTCTGAAGCTGTTGTCATTGTCTCCAAGAGGTTTCCTCTGTTCTGGTGTGAGAGTTGCTTCATGAGATCCTAGAAAGAAGATGTTGAAGATGTGACCCCTCGGTCTGCAGGTCAGGAGGCCAGGCCCGCAAAAAGCCAACTAGTGAGCCTTTTATTCTCCTGACCTGTGGTCTGAGGGGTCACATGTTTGACCTGTCCAGAACAGTTCTGAAACTTCTCCCTCAGCTGCTTTCAAATGGTGCCGGACCAATACCTTTAGTGTTCTGGATTTCTACAGGAGAGGAAACCTGGTGCTGACTGCAGACGCTGCTGCTTCTCGTTTTTCAGATAACGGCTGCAGGTGTCGCCTTGCTGCGAAACCTGAAGTTGTTATCACCTCTGAACTATGAAAGTCGAGCTTTTCAGGTCTGAATGACCTCCAGAGAGGAAGTAGCTCCATGACACTCAGAGACGTCAGGGAGGACAGGTGAGGAAAAGAGGTCTCTGCCACCTCAGACTCCCTCCTGAACACAGCCGTCTGTTACTGCTGAAGGATTCAGACTCTTGGGTTCTGCAGTCGATGAGTCGGCTCATCAGATCTAAAGACCTCATCAGGGTCCCGGGGGTTAAAGCAGAATATCAGAGGGAAATGAAAACTGAATTTGTGAAAAGAGAAAAAAAAAACACCCAAAGTTGATGATGTGCAGGATAAAAATGCTGAGTCATTTTTAAAATCCTATGAGGCTGCAGTGGTTTATCATCTGGAGCTTCACTCCTTCATGGGGGGTGGGGTGTCACAGAGACGAGCAGTCTGCTGCAGTTAAAGGACATGTAAAGAAAAGCTGGTCCATCATGATCACCTGTGGGACCAACATCGAACAAACTCATAGTTGGCCCAACAGTGAAGTAACTATGGTGTAATATACAAAATTACAACATAAATGTCTTCCAATGTAAAAAGACTCCACTGCAGATTCCACAGACGGTGGCGGAGTAGATGACAGGAAGCTCAAAGCAGCTCGTGAATAAACCAGATCATCCGTGTGGCGAGGATCTGACGTGAGGCGCCAGTAACAGCTGTGGGGTGCTGCGACACGGGTCAGAACAGCAGCAACAATGCAGCTCTGCATGAATTATTCCTCCAGATCTGGAGAAGTTAATCGCTGATCGATTTCCTGCTCTTATGTTGTAACAAAGAAACCAAAGGTCAGAGTCAGCGTGACGACAGTGGTGCTCTGCTTCAGCGCTGGAGCAGGTGACCACCTTAAGATGATGTGTGCTCATCTGTCACAGCAGATTATCAGCAGCACATCTGAGGGGGGGCAGCGGAAGCAGCCGCCTCGGTCTGCCACAAAGCGACTTTCTTCCTGTGCTGGAGAGCAGCACTTCCAACCTGTGCATCACGTTTTTGTTCAAAGCATGAGATCCTCAATGAGCTGCTGTCTTGACCTGAAGATCAGCTGATTCCTGTTCCAATTGAAACATATTTCAGTTTTGTTGTTCAGAAATGTTGCATTCAAATTTTAAAAAGCTTGACCAATGATGCTTCAGTTTATTTGAAACACATTTTTCCAACAGCAATCTGCCATTTTTGAAGAAACGACAGACCTGAAGCTCCAAACACACAGGAAGAAATCCCACAGCAGAAGTCCTTTCAGCTCCATCACTCTAACCAAAGTGGCTAAATGAGAGCAGGAATAAAACACTCTAATAAAAAAATAAATGAATGGATGGGCAGAAAACCCAGGTCAGTTGAAGACGCAGCTCCAAACGTGTGGGACAGGAGCTTCCTCACAGCCTGCAGAAGATCTCCTCCACCCAAAGGTTCTTCACTCTGCTGTTCCCAGCAATGATTTCAGATGTTTGCAAAAAAAACAGCTTTAATAAGAAGGCATGACTGTGAATGAAATACTGTCTGAAAAAACCTTAACGGTCTTTCCCATGGATCATTCACTCACAAGCCAAGGTGAACCATCTCCTCCATGTTCGACTCCATTAATAGGATGATGTGGAAAAAAACATCAAGTTTGACGTCAACACACAGAAAAAGTCCATTCTGCAACACTGGAAACATCCTCGCCTGCTTCACACATGTGTACACACACAAACACACAGACACAAAAAAGGCTGAGGTCCATAGATGGAAACACCCTCCTAAACCAAGTATTTTTATTTATTTTACAGCGGTCAGCAGACAACCCAAATGTTTTCCAAATTAACTACAGTACTGAATGACCAAGCAAAACGAGAGGTCAAAGGCCATGCTGTAATTCTGTTAGGAGTCACTTTATCTCTTTGCCAGGCCGTCGTAACGTGAAGAAACACCGCCACAGCGAGCCCCCACCCCTTCTGAACTCCTTCTAAAGTGCTACAGTCAGGCGAAGCGGTAATCAGCCGGCAGCAGCCAAACCATTTATGACTGATGACTTTCAGATATCTGATCCGACTTTGCTTCACGATAAGCTGCAGCTGAAGGCCTGAGCGTGCAGACAATGGGCCGTCTGCTTACAGGAAACCATGCAGACGGCGGTTTACCATTTGCATAGCAAATCCACGTCGGCACAGCAGCAGTAGCCATGAGCTTCACCTGGACACCCTTTACTGACACTAATGTCAAAGGTTCACGCCCAGCGGCGGCTGATGAACTTTAGCTGCAGGTGTCGTGCGGCAGCAGGTGTATGTACCCAATACAGACCATCCGTCCAAACTCCCCGAGCAAAAAATAAAAGCACAGACTCACCTATTCTGAGTCCCATCGCAGATAAACCACAAAATACACAGGCTGCTTTGGTTATTCAAAGAGAGATTTACTAAATGAAACATTAACCAGAAATCAGAACCAGAATGACAGCTGACATCACACATACTTTGATTGATGCAGGGGACGGACTGAGAGCCAATGGGCTTTGGTATTTCTGCACAAAAAGCTCTGCGCTAAGCTTCACATGCTAGCATGTGTAGTGCGCATGTGTCAGTACTTCAGTTAGCATGGCAGATGGACCCAAACGCACTTCCCTGTCTGACCGCTAGGTGGCTCGTTTCATTTTCAAACATCTCCAGTTTTTTCATCATAACTAACAGAAATAAACAGTTTGGCTTCAACTATTTCTCACTTCTGTGTGTAAGTTCGATATTTCGGATAACTCTACAGAGGTTGTGGGTTTGCTTTCCTGAAAATGCGTTCATTGGACAAGCGTACCCTACAGGTTTTTACTCCGTCCCCCTCAGCAATGCTCAAAATGGCATTTGGGTGAGATAAACCTACTCATTTTACCCATTGGACAACACAGCGGTCAATCAAAACCACGCCCCTTGATATAGTTATAATGGTACCAAGTTGGCAGCAGAATGTAAAACACTCGTCTGCAACCAGCCTTCCTGGTTTGAGTCAGATTCAGATACAGGGGGCGGGGCTTGTTTGAACAGGTAGATGACCTGTATGACATGCAGACAGATACATTTGTGAACCTTTGAATGTTACTTCAAGCTGTAAATGAAAACATTCGTCTAAGTCACAGAACAACATTTAGTTTGATTTCACTGCGTTCGAAGGAAACACGCTGTTTCTGCGCATGTGCAGCAGCGCAGCTCTACATCCATGCAGAACTCCTGCAGAAGGGAGGATCAATTCTTCAGAATTATTCATCTGATTGTGGTGCAGAATATTATATTTGTTTAGCATTTATAACTCGGTGGCCCCCTGTGGCTCTCCCCGGGCCTGGCCCAGATTAACCTTATTCTGGACTTTCCAGAAGCAGGATTCCGTTTCATGAGACGGAATCCGAATTTTGGAGAATCATTTGATCAAAGTCTGTTTCCCCGTTAAAGTATTGCGAAATGTACCCAGAAGCCTTCACGCGTCTCGGTTCCAGAACTTCGGTGCCGCCGCATGGTTGGACCTGTCCAAGGCTACTTACTGCCAGGTTCGGCGGAGGACCCGAGACCTGAAACCTGCTAATGTTAGCCAGCGCCGGTGCTGATCAGTCCAGACGCGAGCTCCGTAACCGGGCAGATGTTATCGCCACGCGGCGTCTCCGCAGCTTCTCGTGAGAGAAGAGGCCGAAAAGCGGCGAAGTCGCCGCGGAGCAGCACCTGCCGCCGCTCAGGTCGTCCTGGTTTCGCTAAAGCGCTGCGGGACGAAGCGCTCCCCAGCTCCGCAAGCCGGCTAGCCCCCGGAGCGACGCTAAGCTAGCAGATGCTGCCCGCGCGGACAGGCGGTTTCCGGTGAAACTGACGGCTGTTCCGCGGCCCGTGCACTTGCCCGAGGCGGGGGGCTGAGGGTTCACCGACCGAAAACACAAAAGAGCCGTTAGCGTCTGTACTCACCCCATCAACCAGTCCATGGTGCTGCTCGGAGCTAACGGAGCTAACGTTAGCTGGCAGGGGATAAATCCACCAGAAGCTGGAGGCTACCCCCTCGCTTATCCGGACACCACCCTCGCTCGGCTGGTCGCCTGGCTCCCGGCTGCTCTCGGTCTCTCCTGGGGCCCGTGTCTCTTCTCGCTGTCGGATCCTCCGGGTCTTCAAACGCAAACGTCGCTTAAACTTTGAGCGACCGTCCTTGTTTTGATCCCCAGCTAGCTCGGATCATGGAGCGGCAGCGAGACGTTAGCTGGAGCCAAGAGTGACTTTGAATGCGGTTGGAGGTGAGCCGTTCGGCGGCGCAGAGCGGGCAGTTAAAGTGCTGCTAAAGCCGGTAACCCCCCCGTCATGCAGTCGGGTTTGTCCGGCTGTCTGGAGCTCAGTGAGCCGCTGATGTCTGAGCCAAATCTGCAGTCAGTCCGGAAGTAAACAGACCCGACTCCTGCCCCTCCCGCGCGCAACCCGCGAGCAGCACAGCAACCTGGGAAATGTAGTGAATTACTGTAACACAGCTTTACATGAATGCATCTAGATTTTCATTTGCAGCTTTTGGGAGATAAACGTTTTCATCTCGGCCCAAATACAAATGATCCAGAACTATTACAGTCCCACTCATCCTTTGATTTGTTTTCAAAGCGTTCCAATTGCTCTTTGACTTATGATTAGGTTTTCATTATGATTTTAGCCAAAATCTAAAAACCTCTGTCGTTTTCTAGACATAGTTTCTGCAGAGTGACAGTAGTTAATTAGAAATTCACCTCTGAGAAAGTCACCTGTTACTGAGAGCTCTCTGTTTACATGTTCCCCTTCTGGCTTACAGCCCCTCACACCCCCAATCTAACATTCGCGGCCCAACAACAATGTCGAGCAATATCAGAGCTATCCAGCCGTACAGTTCTGATCCAGATTCCAGCTCGGACCAGGAAAAGAGAGACAATAATGGATCTGTTTGTCTGCAAGTGGATGCATCAGAATAGGGCGGAGCAGGGAGCGTGTGACTCCGCCCAGCGTATTTTCTACCTAACAAATAAGCTGCTCCTGATTCACAATGATTTGAATAAAGACATACTCAGAAATGCAATTTCAATCTTAATTCTCTTTACACATGTCCTCCATCGTGAGAAAAACACAATTTTCAACATCATTTCTGTAAAGATAGACATTTTGAAAACATTTTTTTTGGCAACAGGTTCTGAAACAATTCTCTAAACCAAGCTTCAAGTCTTGATCATAGACCAACACACACGTTAAAGTAAAACAACAGACTGTCAGTTTTCAGCTGTCTTTACTTTCAGAAAGTTTATATTTGTTCATTGATTCATGCTCTCTCTCCACGTTGAGTATAAAGGTCAACCAAACTCCACACAGAACCAGAACCGAATCCTTCTGAATGAGGATGCTCAGGACTCACCTGTGGAACAAAGCAGCAGGTTCACACCAACATTGGAAGCAGACATTCAGGTGGGGGCTTTTGTTATTCCCCCACATGTATGGATGATGTTAAACAGAATTAGTTTGAATTAAACAACCTATTTTATATTCATTTATTAATGTTTGTTTTTTAGAAATTATTAATGAGTGAAAATGTTCCTGTTTGGACCTTCATTAAGACTTGAAAACAAACAGACGTTTTTTATGTTTTCTTGAAATGAAAGGACTGAGGAGCAGCTACAGCAAACCTGCTGCTTACGCTGGTTTTCAGGCGTCACTGTGAGAAGTTCCTAAAAATAATGATCACTGAACCACTAGTTCTACTGTCTTTGTCATGAATGCAGTATCTTCAGCATTCCTGTTATTCATTCAATGGGAAAACAAACCGTCATTCTTCATCTGCCTCACTGATGCTCAACTGTTCTTATTTCTATAGAGACCCCATCTGCATCAGAGAACTTTATGTGACAAAGCTAGAGCTCCTAACATTTTGTTCAGGAAGATTTTAAAATTGTATTTTGAAATAATTAATGGAATCAAAAACAGCGCTTTGGCCTTGAGTCCTTTCAGCTTCTCTGCTTTTATTTCTTTTTTCCTTTGAACATGGTGATGCCCCCCCATATGACCAGAAGCCTTGATAACAGCTGGCAGAGACACCTGATTGGCTCATTCCCAACAATCCGGTCAGCAGAGGGCGGGGCTATTTACGTCGCTGATTCAGCATCATAAAAAGAATGTCCACACGGGGGCGCCATCGTGTCGGTAAATGCTGCCGTGGGTTCAGAACTGTTGTGAAACCCCAACCATGTTTATATTTACAACAGCAAAAAAACAACATATATGCTTTTAAAACGAGCATTTTCAGGAACAGATACTCAGTGAACTGGATTGGATCATAAAGTTATTTATATCGTTTTTTATATATAATAAAAGAGGTCATCATGGATAATGTAAAAATACAGTAAAACACAATAGCTCAGATCCCGCTGAACCTCCTCTTACAAGAACATGATCCTCTGTGTGGCTTTAGAGAAGCTGTTGGTGCCAGAGAGGTGCTTTATGGGAAAATGAGCCGTGCTGCAGTCAGGTAAATGTTGGGGGCAGTCAAGGTCATTTCCTGAAATCCATCCACCAATCAATACTGAGGCAGCCAGGGGTCGATATGGTCCCATTCCAGCCAGCAACAAATGAGAGATGCATCGCTTTCTGCTGCACTGTAACACGGCTGGAAATCCGGTCTGGAAACACCTGCAGACACCAACACTGCACCAGCTAAGAGGTATTTATTTAAAACTGGTCACAGTACAAAAATGCATTTTTAACTGAAATTACAGAGGAAATGAGCCGCAACCAGGTATTTTCCATCCAATTATATTTCAATTCATTTCTTTTTTTTTTGTCCTGCCCAACAGCTGAGCAAACAGATATGAGCTGAGAGCCTCTTGTGTTTGACAGATTTTACTCTTACAATCGGGGGTTATAAATCATAGCGAACACAAAATGTATGTTGGTATAAGCCCCTTTTGTAATCTAAACGAAACTTTATTAACATTGATTTATTTTATTTATTTATTTATTTATTTATTGTGTTCTTTTTGTTGGACCGGACGGAAAAGGAAAGGGGGAGAAGGAGCGAGTTGGGGGGGGGGGGTAGATAGATAATGGATTATAGAAGTTAGAGAAGGACTACTGGGAAGGGAAGGTAGAGTTGTAAATCTACTGGCAACAAAATGCTGGATCTTATACCTATTGCAATAGTGAGTGTTGGTCTACAATGCGCAGGGCCTGTCCACACACTCAGCTGTTACATACCTGCCGGCTCCAAGAGTGTTCACAAACTTGTCCACATCCAGTTCGCACGCATTTCAATTCATTTCTGATGAGTGTCACAGGGTTGCTGGAGCAAATCCCAGACATCATCAGGCAAAAGCGTCTCTATGGTTCCATGTGCTTATGACCACAAAATGGTCTGGAGGAGTCAGTTTGAAACTGCAGCTGCTCTGAGAAACATTTCATTACGTTATGTTACTTTATGCTACATGTTTCATTATATTACACACAGTTAAGATGGTCCAGTGATTGTTTAAAGAAGAAAAAATGCAAAAGACATTTGAATTTAGCATGAATTTTTCACTTTCTATATAATCATTTGGTTATTATGTGTATATGATTGTGACCCTGTGACAGACTGGTAACCTGTTCAGAGTGTAGCCCGCTTAACCAGGCTACTGTTAGGCCGTGAGGGATAAACGTTTAGAAAGTGGATGGATGGATGGATGGATGGATGGATGAATGGATTCCGTTTTTGACCAGTTTTTCAGTGGGAGTGTCTTTTTCAGTTTTCTTTTTGAATGGAGTTCTTCCAAAAAGACTCCATGATGTGACTGAAAGTGAAGACTGAAACTTCTCTGACGCAGCAGGAAGTTGAGGGTTTGGGTAAAATCTCAGTGAAACTCACTCCCTGCAGGTAGAAGGTTGGAATGTTGTTCTGGAGGATCTGCAGAAATAGCAAAGACGATTTTGTTCTGTGTTGTGAATCATGCAGAACGTTTTTGTCTGGGTTTTTTATGTTGTGCTGTTGCTGTGTCAGCAGTTACATTTGTGTTTCATAACCAGAATTATTTCGGACAGTAAACAGCAAATTACAGAGCAAATTAATTAAATTAATGTTTTAATTTTGGCTTTAAAAGATGATTTTTTTTCTCAGGGAGAATATTTCCACAGCTGTAAAAGCACAAATATATTAATGTGAACATCAAATGTAAAACCTTTTAAAATCTATCCTTTAATGTTTGTTTAATAAGATATTCTAACTGAAGAAGAAGCGATTAAGCCATCAGCAAACTGTAGTTTTGTGGCACGATGAGCAGAATGAAACAGTCAAACCTGCTGGTCTCTGTGGATCCAGACTGGAAATTGCAGGTTGTGCTTAAAAACAGCAAAAACGTGTTTTCCCCTCTTGGGCCTGAAGAGCAGCCCTGAAGGCCTCCAGTTATTTATATGCAGCCCTGCTGGGGGGCATCAGAGGACGGCTGGTGCTGCTGGTGCTGCAGTCAGCATCAACTCAGCAGGACACACTGACAGGAAGCAGAATGAAGGATTTCAGAATAAAGAGGGCAGTTCATGCCCCAAATCCACAAACTGTAACATGTTCCAAGTTTGTTTTTTAATTTCATTCTGAAAGTTAATGTGAATGTCTATAAAAAGTTAGGATAGAGGAACCCAAGTTATGAATCATTAGAGATGGTTCTGCCGGTTCAGTTCATCAGTGTCAAGTCCTGGTCTGAAAAAAGTCACCTCTGTTTGCACACAATCCCAATCTTTATTCGGCAACACTTTAAAATGCCAGGATTTTACATTCAAAGCAATAGGAAGCAGATTGTTTAAATGTGATGAAAACAGATGGAGAGTTTCTGTAACTGAAACAGACAGAAAGTCCTCCTGGATCTGGGCGTAAAACACACTCTGACTGTAATCCACCAGTCTGTCTGTTTCACTGCTGATGTTCAGCTGTTTTCCTGCACGATGACTTCCAATCAGAACAGAACTTCAGCCAGCGTGCGTTCTGCTGCTGCGGGGGATCCAAAGCACGGTCCCAGGAATCACTGCACCCTCAGCATCTGCGTTACATCACCTCAATAAAGACATTTCCAGACATGCCAGTCACCGCCTGCTGCTTCACAGATCATTCTTTTTTCCACTGAAGGAATTGTTGACGTCATCAGCCTGTATGACCACATTCTGCAGCTCTGACAGGAGAACCAGGTTCTGCAGTCTGAGCAGAGCTGTCAGAAAATGCGATGCAGCACAGCAGGCTTCCAATAAGGCTTCCAATGTTCGCACTGGTTTAAATGTCACCTGATTCTGCTGTCTAACTTTGGCTTTTCGAACCTGAAGCCCCATGAAGAGTGTCGGTCAGGAGATGACAGTATTTAGCTTTCAGTGATGTTTGGAAGGCTTTGTGAGGTCAAAACACCTGCCCGTAAACACACCTGCACCCCCCTGCATGCCCACACTGCAGCGCAGGCCTGGGGGGGCGGTTCACGCTTCGATGTGTCATGGCTGAAATGATTTATTCATACCTAGCAGTCAAAAAGCCATTAGAGGACATTAAAACGGAGACGCCTCGCATTAGCCCTGCATGAATAATAAATGTTTAAGAGATGCAACAGTCTGAGCATCACAGCAGCTGGCAAAGGGGATCTTCCACATCGAATGAAATTAAAGGGTATCTTCTGCGTGACAGCCTCCTTTTTGAACATTAAAAGTCATTTTAACATTTTTAAGGTTTAGGTGCTTGGATAAATTGTGCTAAAATATGGAAACAGTTGTTTATCAAAGAGGCATTTGTTGTGCAAAGTTGATTTTTGTGTTCATGCATTCATTTTCTTAGCAATGGCCACATAATACTGGATAATGATGACGACGGCGGCTCCCATGACCACATCTCAGCCTGTTGGCACTTTCCAGTCTGCCGGCCATTGTGTCAATTCATTCTGAATGATGTGAGTATCTGCTCCTGCGCCGCTTGTGCCATCTCTGGCTCCACGCTGGCGGCTGATGTCTGGGTGCATGAGTCAGTGTTCGCCACATTAGTCATGTCTGCTGACCCACCTGGCTCCTGTTTTCCCCTCCAGAGGAGGAGGAGGAGGAGAACGGTGGATCTGTGATGGACAAGGGAACCAAAATAAGGCTGTTTTTACAGAAGAGAAGGTGCATCACTTTCCAAACACTGCAGCCTCTCCACCAAACCCAAACCCCAACAACTGAAGTCATGCTGTCCCCGCCCCCTTTCCTTTTTCCAAGTAAAATCAGACATGAAGTCATTTTCAGCCAGAAGCAACTGAGCAGAAATAGCTGGCCTGTGTGTCTGAGGTCATGGGCAGAAAGAGGAGGAAAGATAACAGAGCTGCAGCCACGAGCACCGTGTGTGTCAGCCGCCGTCTTTGTCTAAGCGACCTCCAAATCATCATGTCTGCGTGATCCTGTAAGCAAAAGGTGCTTACGAGGAAAAACGGAACTGGCCTCCAAACCTGCAGTTTTGAGCAGAAATGACTTCATAAAAATGCTTCATTTCTGGCTGTTTTGGGTATTTTTCAGTCTAATTCTGTGATCTAAGTTCACAATTTTTCCGGTTAAAATACATTTGCTATTGAATCCTCATATTTTAAACTGCTCATATAAAAGCATGGCGAGACACTGTTTTCAAGGTTTCCATGGATACAAAAGATTGTAAAAAGTCTGAAGTTTGTGATGTTGTGTTGGCTGTTAGTTTGATCTTTTCAGGATTTGTGCTCAATAACAGATTTCTTCCTGATGGAGCAGCATGGAGCTGCAGGACACCTGAACATGGAGGAATCATGTCAACATTGGAAGTCTGTTGCTGCAGCAGAGAGAAGAGTGCTGTTGACCTCTGCAGGATCTGCTGGGAAATCCGGATGTTTCTGTCCTGGAGGTGATAGAAGATGAGATCTGGAGCTACCATCTCCAGGACGACATCTTCTGCCGCAGAAGCCCCTCGTTCCTGTCACGCTTCTCTGCTCTGACACACATGTTCCATCCCTCAGGCAGATCACCAATGAATGCAGAAGGGAGAGTCCATGACGAGCAGCGGAGTAGCACAGGCCCCCCCACGGGAAAGAGACCTTCACCCTGATACCCGATACCCGACTAGAGAGGCAGGAGCCCCCAGAAAGCAAAGCCCCAGCCCAGGTACTGCCAGGGCCCCCAGAGGCCTGGGGTCCAGTGGATCTCACCAACCCAGATGAAGGCTCCAGTGGAGGGGTTGTAGGGTACTCGAGGAAAATGGAAAGGGCCCACCCCCCATACCCCATGCCAAAAGAGGAGACAAGCCAAGACCATCCAGACTTCTGTCACCCTGGTGACGGTGAGTACTGCGCCCTAAAACCATAAAAAGGTCAAGAGGAACGCCACAAAACAGCTGAGCTGACGGCGGAGGCCTTTGTGATGCTCACTTGCTGTTTGGTCAAAGCTTCTCCATTTGCAGGAAACAGGGAGAAATGCTGGCTTTGTGCAGCGGATTTTGTATGACATCATCTG
>BOLG01001565.1:120000-137057 GCA_016861445.1 Oryzias woworae
ATGTTATTTAACTCACAAACAGCAGGTCAAATGACTTTTTAAAAACATTTTAGGCATTTACTCAAAAAGGGCTTTTTATAGCAATATTGCACAAGGAAAATAGTTGAGATAATATTGCTGCTTCTGTGGTATTTCATACCTACAGCAGTAGGATTGGATACGTCAGAACAAAATACATCAATATTTAGAAGAGCTTCATAAGCATGAAAAACAAGTGTATGCTTTTGGCAAATGTATCTTTTGTTACATTATGAGTAACTTCATGTAACTTTGTTATGTGATAATACTTTTATTACAGGTACATTTAAATGTTTTTATTTTTCATTAGTTTGCTAATTACAGTAATATATGTGCTGCACTTGTACAGCAACATTCTTCTTTTTTATCCCCACTGAATGGAGTGGTGATCAGCCGTGGTTTTCATTTTAAAACTTGTTCACATTTCATATTATTATTTGGCAGAACAGAAAGAAAGTCTGTCATTGACATTGTGGGGTTATTATTCAACAAACTGAACTTATTAATCAATCAACCAATCAATCAATCAATCAACCAATCAGCCTTTCTGTGTTCATTCATGTATTGCAGCACCAAGTGATTTACAATAAAAACCCAACAACAAAATACAAAAAAGAGAAAAACGCTTGTGATCTCGCCTTTGGCTCTTCCCGCTCCTGTCTTTGTTTGTGACCTCGCCTTTGGCTCTTCCCGCTCCTGTCTTTGGCCGTGACCTCGCTTTTTGGCTCTTCCCCGCTTCTGTCTTTGGCCGTGACCTCGCTTTTGGCTCTTCCCGCTTCTGTCTTTGGCCGTGACCTCGCTTTTGGCTCTTCCCGCTCCTGTCTTTGGCCGTGACCTCGCTTTTGGCTCTTCCCGCTTCTGTCTTTGGCCGTGACCTCGCTTTTGGCTCTTCCCGCTTCTGTCTTTGTTTGTGACCTCGCCTTTGGCTCTTCCCGCTCCTGTCTTTGGCCGTGACCTCGCTTTTGGCTCTTCCCGCTCCTGTCTTTGGCCGTGACCTCGCCTCTGGCTCTTCCCACTCCTGTCTTTGGCCGTGACCTCGCTTTTGCTCTTCCCGCTCCTGTCTTTGGCCGTGACCTCGCCTCTGGCTCTTCCCGCTCCTGTCTTTGGCCGTGACCTCGCCTTTGGCTCTTCCCGCTCCTGTCTTTGGCCGTGACCTCGCCTTTGGCTCTTCCCGCTCCTGTCTTTGGCCGTGACCTCGCCTCTGGCTCTTCCCGCTCCTGTCTTTGGCCGTGACCTCGCCTTTGGCTATTCCCGCTCCTGTCTTTGGCCGTGACCTCGCCTTTGGCTCTTCCCGCTCCTGTCTTTGTCCGTGACCTCGCTTTTGGCTCTTCCCACTTCTGTCTTTGGCCGTGACCTCGCCTTTGGCTCTTCCCGCCCCTATCTATGGCCGTGACCTCGCTTTTGGCTCTTCCCGCTTCTGTCTTTGGTCGTGACCTTGCCTTTGGCTCTTCCCGCTTCTGTCTTTGGTCGTGACCTCGCCTTTGGCTCTTCCCGCTCCTGTCTTTGGTCGTGACCTCGCCTTTGGCTCTTCCCGCTCCTGTCTTTGGCCGTGACCTCGCTTTTGACTCTTCCCACTCCTGTCTTTGGCCGTGACCTCGCTTTTGGCTCTTCCCACTTATGTCTTTGGCCGTGACCTTGCCTTTGACTCTTCCCACTCCTGTCTTTGGCCGTGACCTCGCCTTTGGCTCTTCCCGCTCCTGTCTTTGGCCGTGACCTCGCCTTTGGCTCTTCCCGCTCCCGTCTTTGGCCATTACCTCACCTTTGGCTCTTCCCGCCCCTGTCTTTGGCCGTGACCTCGCTTTTGGCTCTTCCCGCTCCCGTCTTTGGCCATTACCCTCGCTTTTGGCTCTTCCCGCCCCTGTCTTTGGCCATTACCTCGCTTTTGGCTCTTCCTGCCTTTGGCTCTTCCAGCAACTCCAGCAGTTTCCACAACTCCTTCTGGATGAAGTCCATCTGATAGACTATTCAAACATGTTGTTTACTTAAATTTTTAGCTGTTATCTTAACTTGTATCTAGACGTGTTTGTTTATTAGACATATATTTGTTATTCAACCATGTAGTTGTAGAATGAATTAAGCTCACTTTTCTTTAATAGTACTAGTATATCACCTGTCCGTCTGGGGTTGAGGATCTCTCCTTCATGTGGGAAACCCTGAAGTTTTAGTTTTTTTCCCTCACAAAAGATAGGTTTTTTTTAATGAGTTTTTCCTCACCGTGAAGGAGGGTGTAAGGACAGAGATGTTTGTATAGCTTAGTCTGTTTTATAACCAGCTTTTGTTTACTTTTACATGTTTAATAATTATTTTTGCTTCTTGCAATATATTGATAATCAGTCCATTGACTATAGACATTACTATGGCTGTAATATTGGGCTATAAAATTGAAATTGAAATTTGTATGTTAAAGTCTCATCAGTTGTTACATACCTAGGAGTGTGTCAGGGTTGGCGTGTGGACACAAACGCAGACGGCACTCAAAATGGAATAGTTATTCATTTAATTTCTCGAATGAGTAGGAATACATCCAAGAAGGAACCAGAACCACCCGACAACCCGTGCAAGGGAGACGAGGGTATATAACAGGGAGAGAGGATTAGGTAACAACACACAGGTGTGCCAGGAGGGAGGGAACACACAAGGAGGGAAGTGTCAAGTGACCTGAGAAGAAATGGTGAGCACAGGAAATACAACAAAATAAAACAGGAAGGATTGAAGTCCCTGATGAGGTCAGGGTCCAGAATGCGTGAAGCAGGCTCCCAGGATCTCTCCTCAGGTCCGTACCCCTGCTAGTCCACCAGGTACTGGAGACCACGACCCCGTCGCCGAACGTCCAACAGGCGACGGACGGTGTAGGCCGGTTGACCATCGATGATGCGGGGAGGGGGTGGCGGAGAGGACGGCTGTTGCAGAGCACTCGTGACGTGTGGCTTCAACTGAGAGACATGGAAGACCGGATGGATGCGCAAGGACCTGGGCAAGCGCAGCCTGACTGCCAGAGGATTGATGACCTTGACAATCTCGAAAGGTCCGATGAACCTGGGGGACAGCTTTTTGGATTCCGTCCGAAGCTTGATGTTGGAAGTGGAGAGCATGACGAACTGGCCCGGTCGATAAACTGGAGCTGGAGTGCGTCGGCGATCCGCCAGTCTCTTGTTGGTCGCTCCGGAACGCAACAAGGCTGCTCGAGCCTCCCGCCATATACGCAGACAGCGGCGATATAGATGTTGCACCGACGGAACCGCCACCCTCCGTCTCCTGCTCGGGGAACAGAGGGGGTTGGTACCCCAGAGAGCACTCGAATGGGGACATACCAGAGGCAGACAAGGTGAGGGAGTTATGCGCATATTCCACCCACGGCAACAAAGTACTCCAGGAGGTCTGGTGTCGGGAACAGATGCACCGGAGCGCAGCCTCCAGGTCCTGGTTGGTTCGCTCCGCATGACCGTTAGACTGTGGGTGGAAACCAGAGGACAGACTGGCAGTAGCCCCGAAAACCCTGCAGAACGCCTTCCAGACCTGAGATATGAACTGAGGACCTCGATCCGACACCATGTCTGCGGGGATGCCATGAAGTCTGAAGATGTGCTCTATAACCAGTCTTGCCGTCTCTGCAGCGGAGGGAAGTTTAGGTCAAGGCCACAAAGTGAGTGGCCTTAGAGAAACGATCCACAATAGTCAGGATAACAGTCTTTCCTGCGGAGGAAGGCAGGCCGGTCACAAAGTCCAAAGCAATGTGTGACCAAGGCCGACCCGGGATGGACAGTGGATGTAATAATCCTGCAGGTGGGTGTGTACTAACCTTGTTTTGAGCACACACCAGACAACCTGAAACATAATCCCGGACGTCCTTGGTCACGCTGGGCCACCAGAACCGGCGACGCAAAAAGGATTCAGTCCTGCAGATTCCTGGGTGACAGGTGAGTCGCGTGGCATGAGCCCACTGGAGTACCTGGGACCTGAGAACGAACAGTTTATTAGGAGGACCTCCTCCCGGGTCTAGTTCCTGAGCCTGGGCAGCCCTAATGTCTCTCTCCAGCTGCCAGGAGAGGGCACCCAGCACACATGAGGGAGGAAGAATACAGACCGGTTGGCCGTCCTGAGAAGCCGGTTCCTGCTGACGGGAGAGGGCGTCCGGCTTCACATTCTTGGAACCAGGTCGATAAGTAACAACAAAATCGAAACGGTTGAAAAATAAAGACCATCGTGCCTGCCTGGAGTTTTAGCCGTTTAGCGGTTCGTAGGTAGGACAAATTCTTATGATCCGTCCAAACCAAAAACGGCGTTGCTGACCCCTCTAACCAGTGCCTCCACTCCTCGAGAGCTAGCTTTATTGCTAGCAGCTCCTTATCCCCCACATCATAATTACGTTCGGCCGGAGAAAGCCGACGGGAGAAGTAAGCACAAGGACGCAATTTACCCTCGGATACCCCCCGTTGGGATAGAACCGCACCCACTCCCGTATCAGAAGCATCCACCTCCACAATAAATTGTCTGGACGGATCGGGTTGGGCCAGAATAGGAGCAGAGGTGAACAGATGTTTGAGCTTATTAAAAGCTGCCTCTGCCTCCTTAGTCCAGATAAAAGGTGAGGAGGATGAGGTGAGCGCCGTGAGTGGCGCGGCCACCGAGCTGTAACCCCGGATGAAGCGACGGAGGAAGTTGGCAAACCCCAGAAACCGCTGTAATTGTTTCCTGTTAGAAGGGGTAGGCCACTCCACCACCGCTTTCACCTTCGCAGGATCGGGTTTCACCTCACCCTCAGCAATGACAAACCCCAGGAAAGAGACAGACGGAGAGTGAAACTCACACTTCTCCGCCTTTACAAACAGTTTGTTCTTGAGTAACCGCTGGAGTACCAGACGAACATGCCGCCTATGTTCACTGGCGTCCCTGGAAAAAATCAAAATGTCATCCAGATACACAAACACAAAACGATGAATGAAGTCTCTTAGCACATCATTTATCATAGCCTGGAACACTGCAGGGGCATTACAGAGACCAAACGGCAATGACCAGGTACTCAAAATGTCCCAAAGGGGTGGTGAAGGCGGTCTTCCATTCGTCACCAACTCTCATCCGCACGAGATGGTAAGCATTGCGAAGATCCAGCTTGGTATAAATCCTGGCCTCCTGCAAGGCCTCAAAAGCGGAGTTCATCAGTGGTAGAGGGTAACTGTTTCTGACCGTGATCTCATTTAACCCTCGATAGTCTATACAAGGTCGGAGTGACCCGTCCTTCTTACCCACAAAAAAGAACCCGGACCCCACTGGTGAAGAAGATGGTCTGATGATACCAGAATTCAGAGACTCAGCAATATACTTCTCCATAACCTCTCTCTCGGGCTTAGACAGACTATACAACCTGCTCTTGGGTAAAGTAGCGCCAGGTTGCAAATCGATCGCGCAGTCATAAGGTCGGTGAGGGGGTAAGGAGAGAGCCCGTGACTTGGAGAACACTTCAGCTAGGTCATGGTATTCCGGCGGTATCCCGGATAGGTCAGGTGAGGGCGGCTGCCCTACTGGGACAGCGGGGTCTTCCCCAGGAGGCCGAGCTGAGCGTAAACAGGTGGTGTGACATCTCTCACTCCAGCCAGAGATACGACTGGAGGACCAGTCAATAACGGGGTTGTGTGCCAAAAGCCAAGGGTACCCCAGAACCAGTGGGTTCTGAGCAGAGGAGAAAATGAAAAAACTGGTAAATTCATGATGGTTACCTGAGATAATCAGATGAACAGGTTCGGTTATTTGTAAGATGGTGGCTACCTCTTGACCATTAAGGGAGACCACTTGTAACGGCTGAGGTAATGACTCATACGTAAGTCCGACCTGTTTAGCTAGCTCGGCATCCATGAGGTTCTGCTCTGCTCCTGAATCTACCAAAGCTTCAAATGAAACCCCCTTTCCCTGGAACATAACCTGTATCTTTAATAAACAGGCAGCAGGTTTAGGACTAGTGAGCGCCAAATCACCGCTCGTCAGCGCGCCCACTCTTACTGACGAGCAGAGGAGTTTGGGCACTTCCTGCAGAAATGACCCCGCTTACCACAGTAAAGGCACTCACCTGATTCCATCCGTCACCGTCGCTCGTAAGCTGTCAGATTGCCCCGGCCAAGATGCATAGGTTCCTCAGAAACTAGAGGCGGGGGTTCTGTGGGAAAAACAGCACAGTCAGATGAGTCCAAGCTCCTGCACCCAACAGAACTGTGTTGGAAGCGGGGTGTCATTCTACCATGTTCCTGTTTGTGGTCCTGTAAACGGTTATCAATCCTGATAACCAGGGCAATGAGGGGTTCCAAGGAGGAAGGTAACTCGAGAGCAATTAATCTGTCCTGTAATTCCTCGGACAGTCCCTCCACAAAAGCGTCCATGAGCGCAGTGGTGTCCCAACCACTAGTGAAGTCCAAGGTTCGGAACTCGATGGCGTAGTCAGCTGCCCGTCTTCCCCGTTGCCGTAGTTGCATAAGGGCTCTAGCTGCTTCTCTGCCCGCTTGGTGTGTTGGAACACCTGCTGAAAAGCCTCCAGAAAAGCCGAGAGAGATGCGCAGGTAGGTGCTCCACGCTGCCATTCAGCAGTTGCCCATGCACCTGCTCTACCGGTGAGGTGGGAAATGATGAAAGCCACCTTGGCTTGGTCCGAAGGATAGTGAGGCGCTTGTAATTGGAAATGGAGCTCACACTGGGTAATAAAAGCCCGACAGTCCCCAGAATCTCCCGAAAATCTTTCTGGACGGGCCAGCTGTGCATTAGGAGCGACTGGAACACCCTCCCAGGTCCCCTGGATCGGCGTGGAAGGCGGTGGGCGTGACGAAGGGAAAGACGGCGGATGTTGAAAACGCTCCGTCAGTTGCTCAAATCATTCACCCAATGCGGCAAGTTGTCGCTCGTGACGGCTTGACATTTCCAGTAATCCTTGACGTAGACAGGACATCTGTTCCTCCTGCTGGCGAAGCAATGCCCGTACCGTCTCCGCCTCTGCTGCGTCCATGTTACTGGTCGGGTGGTAATGTCAGGGTTGGCGTGTGGACACAAACGCAGACGGCACTCAAAATGGAATAGTTATTCATTTAATTTCTCGAATGAGTAGGAATACATCCAAGAAGGAACCAGAACCACCCGACAACCCGTGCAAGGGAGACGAGGGTATATAACAGGGAGAGAGGATTAGGTAACAACACACAGGTGTGCCAGGAGGGAGGGAACACACAAGGAGGGAAGTGTCAAGTGACCTGAGAAGAAATGGTGAGCACAGGAAATACAACAAAATAAAACAGGAAGTGATGACAACGAACAACAACTAATCGACCTGGTTCCAAAACCCTACAGAGTGTGACATTTGTTCTCTGCATTTGACCTCTGGGGTGGTGGTGAGCTACAGTCACAGCCACACCATTTGTTGGTTTAACCCCCCAAATGCTGAGTGTCAAGCAATTAGGCATTGGGTCCAAGTTTTAGAGTCTTTGGTACGACATGGCCTGGATTTGAACTCACACTCTTCCACAAGGCTCTGATCTAGTTTTAAATGCTTAATTGTGCAGTGTATTCATGAGGAGCCTTCGACTTGCCAAACTATTTGCATTGTTTCCATTAAGACCATTGTTTTGTTTAATATTTTAATCAAATGTTGTCATTTTTGTTCACTTTTTATTACTTAACCGTTTCATTTGTTGTTTTAAAGAACTAAATGACGGGGCAGAAAACATCCCTTTTTTTCTGCTCCTCTTCATTTAAAAAATTGTAATACTTTTAGTATTGTCTTGATGTAACAAAAGAAATATAGATCTCATAAACAGATAAATAAAAAGCAAAACTTCTTATTTAACAAATTAACAGTTTGAAGACTTGCAGTCCCCATTAAACAAAGCAGGGAAATATAGGAACAAAATTTCAAGTTTTTTTTTGTCAGAATAAAAATCAGTGCTTTGGTCAGAATAACCATTCTTGCTCTGATTCCTTTTTTTACATGTTCTAGAGAAACCTCAGGTTTTCAAGATATTTTTCTTTTTTAAGGTTGTAAACTGACCAATCAGATGCCTCAATAAAAGAAGGTGGAGCCTTCTGGCCCCCACGTCCAACATTCACATCCACTGATTAGTAGATTTCACGTAGCCCGTTTTCAAGTGGTAGAAGTGTGGCCTTCCAACAAGCTTGAGCCTGATTGGAGAGTGGTTGTCATAGAAATGATGACTTAGACTGGTTGGACCAATCACTGCTTACTGGCTGTGTCTGGCATTTGTATGATGGCATTTGTATTGTGAAAAAGTTGGTGGAGCCAGAAGTAAACCGATTACCATGGATGACGTCACTCACTCAGTCCAGTTCTCATAAACTTTGTGCTTGACACTCAGCATTAAGGGGGTGATAAAGGGATGTTTCTTGAGCGTGGCTGTGTCTATACTGCTCTCCTGAGGAGGGGTCACAATAATGAAATGAACAGCATTTTAAAAAAACCTGCAGTTCCAGCAGCTGATCCTTTGAGGGCGCTAATGTCTGAAATAGCTTCTAACCACGACAGCAAAAAGTAGATAAAAGAAAAGTGGATGGTGTCTCATCATCAATGAAGAAGCTATGGCAGCTCCTCACCGCCTTACTCCTCCAACCGTCTTCCTCCTTTAAAGCAGAGCCAGGCATCCAGGCTTCTGCACCTGCATGAGGCTTCATCTGAAGAAGGCAGGAGGGCTTCTGTTTGAGCCGTTCACGGCTCCTCACCTTGCAGCTCTTTGAACTTCCTGTTTTTCTTTTTTGCGCCTGTGTCACCCCCCACCCCCACCGTGTGCTTTGGAAAAAGAAGAATCTGAGAAGAGCTGGTTTGTCGTCATGTTTGTATTTCGCCTCATTTTCACAAAACATGTACAGGGGAAGGAAAAGCCTTTCAAAAGAATCTGAGGTATTGTTGCATCAAGCAGCCTAAAATGTCAGGACTTTATTTTGAAAAACTCGTCAGTGTTCTGAGATGCAGCGCTATGTACAGAGAAGATACAAACACAGGGACAGCCGCCATCGTCCTCCTCACATAAATAATCTGAACATGTCAAACACTGAGGGGGAGGGGCCAGGAGGTCAGAGGTGAACAGGAAGTGAAGCTGGACAGGAAGGAGTTCACAGCAGAGACGAAGAGCCGCCTCGCAGAAAACTCCTCCAGCTCAGGAGATCCAATCACAGAGAAGAAGGGTAAGGGGGGTATGAACATGCATTGTGCTGAAGAACCTGCAGCCCCTGGAGGGCGGGGGGCTCACAGAAAGTTCCCCTGAGAATGAACATAGGATGACAGTGGGGGGGGGGGGCTGACGACTCACTGCAATCAGACGGCTCTCTGCACATGAGTGACAGGGATGGGGCTGGGGGGTGTCCTTCAAGGCTCCTTTCATGACAGCTGGAAAGTGCATTTTAAAATCTAACACCCCCCAAAAGAATAAACAGCATGTATTGCTTTGTCATGTTTGTGTGTCTTTGTAGGAGTGTGTGTTTATAAATACAGCAAATAATAACAACAATAATAATAATAATAATAATAATGATGATGAGAAAGGAAAAATCCACAAACATTATATTATTTCTCATTACCAGAATGAACAAACAATAAATTAAAGGATCAAATGTTCATGCCGACCGAGGGTGGGGGGTCTCAGTCCTGTGACGCTGTTAACACTGGACACAGAGCTTTTGTGGACGTGGGGGGATAGGAAGTCTGGAGATGCTCCAGACGGGGGGCAGCAGACCATGCTGTGTACATGTAGGATTCTCTAACACAGAGGTTAGGCTCTGGGGGGGGGGGCACTGGGGCTTGAACCACAAACTGTACACCCACTGAAGTACACGACACCAACCAAGCAGTCTCTGTCAAAACAATGGGGGTGGGGGGGTGTATGTCCGAGATGCCACATGACTTTGGCTGGGGGGGGTTTAAAGTAGAGCGGGGCGGTTTCAGTACAGCAGACGGCATCGGCCCGTTCTCTTCTTCAATTCAGAGTCTAGCAGGGTGGGGTCAGCTGAGCCCCTATCTTTAACACTGTCTGTGCTCCACCCCCTAAAAGTTGCGTCCGTGTCCCTAGGGGCCGGCGTGGACCATGTGTCAGGACACCTCGATGATCTCCATGCTCCCAGAGAAGCTGGACTGCTTCCCGATCTTCCCCAGCTCCTCTCTGGACCGGCTCTCAGAGATGCTCTCCTCGAACTCCATCTGACAGCTGCGCCGCTTGAACTGCTTGTCGGAGCCACTGGAGGCAGTGGCGGCTGAGGGCTGCGTGTCCCGGTGGTCCCGCGGCGCCAGTGCTGCTGGCTTGTCTCGTAGGCGTGAACTTTCACTGCATCCGAACGCCACGTACGCCGAACTGCTGCCGAACCTCAGCGCCGCCTCGTCTCCTGTCTCTTCCCCCAGATCCATGTCTCGCCCCCCACCCTCCTCGGCTCCAAAGTGCCAGGGGGCGTCTGTGGTGGGGGTGACCGGAGTCACAGGGGTGGTGGCCTGGACCGTGTCTCTGTGTTTGGTCCACATGGCCCCAGAACTCAGTGTGGGGAGGGAGGGCAACGACAGGAGCAGTGTGCCCTTCAGGGTCTCCTCCCCGCCGGGGGCGCTGTGCTCCAGCAGCAAGCTCAGGGACTGAGGGGGGGGCGTTGGGTGGGGAGTGGGCCGGGGATCCGCTGTGCTTGGTTTTCCTTCTAGATCTGGATGAAGAGGTACCGGACCGGTGGACGCCTTCGTTCCCGCCAAGGCCCAAACCGCCGACGCTGCCCCCCCTGTCCGGCGAGGGAAATGGGGAGTCACAGGAACCAGGACTGTCCGGGACGGGGGACTGCGTGCACATGCCATTGGAGGTTACCGGGCTGTCCAACTTGCAGAGCTTGGGGACATCTTCAGGGTGGGTGGGGACGGGGCCACTGCTGGGGGAGTACACGGACTTGATGTCCAGGGAGAAGGAGCGCTTCAGGCGGTTTGTGTCCAGGATCCTCTCTGCCGACAGGTGCAAGCCGTTGAAGCCCTGCTGCAGGGAGGCGGGGGACGGCAGCTTGGCTTCAGGTGGGATGCGAGGCCCTGCCCCAAATGGGTCACAGGTGCTGTGGTGACCGTTGACCTCCATGCCCGCAGACCCCCCCTTGACCTCTGAGCCATGTTTGCTCTCGGCTGACTTGTCCTCGGCGGTCAGAGCTTGTAGTAACCGCAGGCCCTTCTCGAACTCCAGCAGCTGGCCCAGGAAGTTGAAGTTGGGGGAAATGGACGGCCGCCTGTCCTTCACAAACCTGCCAGGATGGGGTGAGAGGATGGGTCAATTCAAAGGAAGCAGGAAGGGGCGGGTCATCTTTTGCAGGATGGTTGAGCTTTGCTGGCAGGGTCGGAGGAGCAAGATTACCTGTAGGCGTCGTCTGATGACAAGCCCATCGTCTTCATGATGTATGCGATGGCGATGGTCGCTGAACGCGAGATTCCCGCCAGACAGTGAACAATGACTCGGCAGTTTGAAACTTTCGCTTTGTCTGTTGAGAGAAAAACCCCAAATTAGACCTGAAGTCTGCAGGTCTACATCTGACCTAAAAGCAGACCGCTCCCCCATTATGGTCCATCAAATGGTGTCTGTGGATCTCACCGATGAATTCGTTGGTTTTGTCCAGCCACGGCAGCAGCTTCTCGCAGTAGCTGTCGTTCACTGGGATACGCATGAAGTGGCTCTCACTGATGAAGTCCGGCTTGGGGCAGGTGTTGCTGGCGTTCAGGACAAAGGTTATTCCATTCTGCGCCATCAGAACCTACACAGAATGACAGCAACTGAGATCTTCACCCGCGCTAGGTGCCTTCTTGGGCAGGTGAAATCCACATGGCATCATTCTCTGATAGATACCAGGTCGGTTATGATAAAGAGTTTTCAGGAATAAGTCCCGACCACTAAAGTACAAATCAATGATACCTTGTTGAGGACATCCTTCTGGGAGCCCAGGTAAAGGTGTGGCAGGATACGGGTGGGTCCTACGTTGGCCACAGGTAAGCAGGGCTGGGACAGGCTCATAGGTAAGGCAGTGGTGGGTTTCCCCTCACACAGGCCGGGGAAGCAGGACGAGAAGGCCGCAAACCCCCCTGTGAACAAAGACCAAACATGACAGTTTGAACCTTCAACCGCACAGCGGACAGACGCACTACAGACATGGGGGGGCTTCCATGTGGCCATGGCTCTCAATCACACAGGAGCAAAAAACAGGCTTTCAGCCGTTCTCCTTCAGTAAAGGCTGGGTGGGCAGGAATGCAGAGCTGGCCCTTTAAGAGGCAGGCGGCTCCCTTCTTGGCGTGTGTGTGTGTGTGTGTGTGTGTGTGTGTGTGCGTGTGTGTGTGCATGTGTGTGTGTGTGTGCGCGTGCGGCTCTGTTTCCTGCATGAGCTCATGTCCTGTAGCGGTGCATTGCGTCAGGCTGAGGGAATGAGAGAGGCCACAGGTGCAGGGCCAGAACAGAGGCCCTCTGACATCCCCCTGACAACCGTGCAGCACCCCCCCTCTCCACACACACATACACACTCACACACACACATGCACTTTGGTGAAACAATATTAATTTTGAAACCAAAACCCACACACTCTCATCCCTCTGCAGCCCTGTGGTTGTGTAACTACAGCAAGGGGGTATTTAAGGAGATGAGGTATCAGTGTGCGTGCATGTGTGCATGTGTGTGTGCATGTGTGTGTGTACGGGTGTGTGTGCGTGTGAGACCGGGTCAAACTGAACACAATTCCTTCAGGAACCTTGACATTGGATTAGGCTCTAATCTGAGCTCAGCTCTGCCCGACCCAATCTGGAACAGAGCATCTGAAGACACAAAGGAAGAACCGGGACGTGTCTGTGCCCCCCCAACAGCTGATCAGGACACACACACACAGACGCGCACACCCATACATGTAAACACACACAGAAACCCTGTCAGGCGCGGTCCAGTGCCAAAGCGGGTTTTAGAGCCATGTTCTCTAAATGTGGTACTGTCACTTTAAGGCGTCTGTTTCCAGCTATTAATGGCAGAGAGATGACATCACTGCTCCAGAGTGGGAGGGGCAGAATGAATGAGCTGGTAACATCCACACGGATCACGAACGTGGTGATGATGGTTCTGCTGTAGGACTTGCTTCCTGGTTCTGTTCTGTTTTCGTGTGATCCAGAACCGAGCAGCAACAACAGCAGTAAGACGTTTGGTTCTGTTCTTCCTTTGAGCTTCTCGGGTTCTCATAACTGAAGCTCATTTCCTGTTCCGCCTCCCAGAACTTTGGAGTCTTCTTCTCCAACCAAGACTTTCGCTCAGCTGAACTCTGAGGAGTTCCTCCAGATGAAGCTGAGCTGCTTTCTTACAGCAGACGAGGGGGTGTCGTCGCATTTCCATCAGCAGGAAGAGCCCCCCCAGCAGCCACTTCCGCTTCCATAGGAGAACCCTGTTATGGGGGGAGACGCTCCAGGAGAAAGTGTTTGTGAGGAGGAACAGCAGAACTCCTTCTCTCAGCTGCGTTTGCTCCTGAGACAACAGCTGACCTCGTCTTCAGGAGCGTCTCAAAGATGGAGGTCAGAGATTACAGCACAGAAGTGACCCCGCCCCCCACAAGGCAACAATGCTGCGCCATTACATCAGCACTTTTACTGAGCGCCTTCCTTGTTGTCAAAACTCCACACTGAACCCGCTCTCCTCATGGTTACCATGACGACAGGGAATGAAATGTAGGCCGATGAAGCAAGTCAACGGCTTAGGTTCTGCTGAAAACCCACCGCCAGAAACCCCACAGGAGGTCAGCAGCAGGAGACTTACTGCTTTCTTCATCATCTGCTCCTCTTCCTCTCTGTTTGTAGGGGAGACAGCCCCCCCTCTTGTGGTGACCAGGTCTGATTTAAAGATGTGGGGGGGTGTTACCACATCCACCTGCTTGTTAATGAGCTGGTGCCCCCCCTCCCTCTGGGGTTTTCAGCCGCCCTCTTTAGCACCCGGTAAAAAAAGGGGGGGGGGGGGGGGGGGGGGGCTTCAAGCCTGCCCCCAGTTCATATCGGAGGAGACATGACGCACCCCCCCTCTACCCTCCAGCTGTCCCCCCCTCTATGTTGCTATGGGGGTAACATTTGCATCTCAATGAGCCCCCCCACCCAGCCAACATGACATCATTGCACACATGTCCCTCTTTTTCTCCCAACACAAAGGCCGTGCAGCAGCCTGAGGCGGTGGGGGGGTCCTTCAGCAGAGGGAGGGGTGGCAGAGCATTCATCAGGATGAGCTCATCATTTTATGTTTTCATGATAAACCCACAGACGTTCACACTGTTTACTGTCAGCAGGACGGCGCTGCGGTCAGCTGATGCCCCCCCCCGCCACCGACCTGGTACCTGTGACATGCATGCACGGCACGCAGCACACACACGCACACACTCGCAGCACACACCCACAACACGCACAGCAGCCACACACACAACACGCGCACACACACGCACACAGGCGCCGCAGCACACACGCACACAACACGCCAGCACACACAACGCAGCAGCACACACACGCACAACAGCGCAGCAGCCAACACGCACAACACGCACAGCACACACGCACACAACACGCGCAGCACACACACTCACAACACGCGCAGCAGCAACACGCGCAGCAGCAACACACGCAACAACACGCAGCAGCACACACGCACAACACGCGCAGCAGCACACACGCACACAACACGCGCAGCAGCACACACGCACAACACGCGCAGCAGCACACACGCACAACACGCACAGCAGCACACACGCACAACACGCGCAGCAGCACACACGCACACAACACGCGCAGCAGCACACACGCACAACACGCGCAGCAGCACACACGCACAACACCACAGCAGCACACACGCACAACACGCGCAGCAGCACACACGCACACACACGCGCAGCAGCACACACGCACAACACGCGCAGCAGCACACACGCGCAGCAACACACGTACAACACGCGCAGCAGCACACACGCACACAACACGCGCAGCAGCACACACGCACACAACACGCGCAGCAGCACACAGCACAACACGCGCAGCAGCACACACGCGCAGCACACCACGTACAACACGCGCAGCAGCACACACGCACAACACGCACAGCAGCACACACAACGCCAACACGCGCAGCACACACACGCACAACACGCGCAGCAGCACACACGCGCAGCACACACACGTACAAACACGCCGCAGCAGCACACACGCCCACAACACGCGCAGCAGCACACACGCACACAACACGCGCAAGCAGCACACACGCACAACACGCACAGCAGCACACACACACAACACGCACAG
Organism: Oryzias woworae; assembly: GCA_016861445.1. Taxonomy (NCBI): domain Eukaryota; kingdom Metazoa; phylum Chordata; class Actinopteri; order Beloniformes; family Adrianichthyidae; genus Oryzias; species Oryzias woworae. The sequence goes on from BOLG01001565.1 coordinate 135,300, forward strand.
CAGCACACACACGCACAGCAGCACACACCGCACACAACACGCGCAGCAGCACACACGCACAACACGCACAGCAGCACACACACGCACAGCAGCACACACACTTGCTGCAGACATGTGCATGTTTCCATGGATGCATGCAGGAACTGCACTGACCCTTCACTTTCTGTGGAATTTGTCTGCAGCAGCAGCAGCAGCAGCAGCAGCAGCAGGATAAGAAAGAGCCTTTGTAAGGTTTTACATCTCAATGAGCCCAGAGGCTGAGGGAGCATGAGCTCCATGTCATGCTGCAGGTCACGCTTTCATTTGCCTTCACTCTCCTCCTCATCTTCATGATGTCATCCTCCTACCCCCCCCAGCTCTGTAAACACACTGTGAGAACACAGGAAGCTGGAGGTCCTCCAGGACGCTGGTCTCCGTTCCTGCTGTGAAACTTCTCGCTGGTTTCTCGCGGTCAATCCCACAGCCGGCTTTCACTTGAGCCGAGCGTGGACTTGAGCTGCAGCAGGAGCTGAGTTCTCATCCCTCCCACACCTGATCGACAGCATCCCTTCATTCACCAGTCATCCCGTTGTTTGCAGCATGCCCCCCAGTCATCCTTCTACCATGATGCACACGTCTCATCTCCTGCAGGAGCATACACACCTCGAAGTTCTCTCCCTTCCTTCATCCGGCGGACCCTGATCTTCAGCCTCATGTCTGTGTCCTGCAGGTCCGACCAAAAGCAGTCCTCTGTGGGGGCTATGACCACATTCAGAGGCATTCCCCGGAGCAAGACCCCCCCACACAGGTTAAAATTCCCCTTTTGGGGACAGAGCCGCCTCCTCCAAAAACAGAAAGATCCCAGAGAAAAGGAGGTGTTGCCTCCACAGGAGCAGAGTAGGAGTCCAGAGAAGTCCCCTCAGGTGAAATAAGCTGCTCCTCACGTCAACATCCGGCGCAGGAATCACATTCAAATCCTTCCAAGCTCAGCTGTCCGGGTCTGGAGAACTTGAACTTCTGTGAGGACGTGTTGTCCTCAGAGACTGGACGTGAGGAAAGTGACGAGCTTGTGATCACAGAGCGTCTGCGCTGCTGTGAGCGCGCTCCGTGTCTGCCAGTCCTCAGCCAGCACAGACACGCGCTCCCATTGGCTCAGCCCCCGGCTTGCACCCGCCCCCTGCCTGCAAAGAGATGACGGTGCTGCGCCGTTTCCTCCAGCTCCGGGTTGAATGAGCTCACTCTGTGCTCAGCCCCCCTCCCGCCCTGCTCCCTCCCTCCGTCATAGCTCATGTCTGAGGCACGTAACCGCATTCCTTACTCACCAAACAAATATGCAGCCGCCTCAGGGGCCGGGCTGTGGAGCCTCTGCTGGGGGAGCGTGGAGGCAGCACATGCACGACTCCCCAGGGGTTGAAGACAGAGGAGAGGGCCAGACCCAGCTTGTTGAAAGAAGCTGATGTGAATGGAGATAAGATCCAGCAGGAAACAACCCAAAAAGAAGCTGCTGCAGCTTCACAGAGCTTCCAGCTCGCAAATGTCTCCTGTGCAGCATCATCAGTACGGACCCCTTCAAGAAGAAAGGATCCCGCCAGTAAAAGAGGGAAGAAAACCAACATTTCAAACGTTTTAGTCTAAATTCCAGAGAGATGAAGACCACAAAGACATGAACTAACGACCAGTTTATGCTTTTGATTTTCCAAAAACTGATAGCTTCAGATCTTCCGTTCAGCCTCTCATTGAGACATCCCAGACTCCTCTGAATCCAGGTCAGGTGGACCT
>BOLG01001566.1:0-45641 GCA_016861445.1 Oryzias woworae
ATAAATAAAGCCATCAGAATTCAAACAGCAAGACTTCAAAATAAAACCAAAATTTAACAATACAATGATTAATGTTACATTTTACAAGCTCTTTCATGTCTCTCTGCTGCTTTGCCAACATAAAGGTGTCTGTTTCTGGCCCTCTATGCTTATGGTCAGTCTGACACCAGAACGGATTTTGGTTGACCCGCTGGACCATAGGGCATCTGGTGGAGCAGCTTCGGGTTCCTCGCGCTCTGGACCACAGGAGACTGAGGTCCTGTGTTTCCTTTCCTGGCTGGCGTCTGGCACATCTTACCGTGTATTAACCAGGACCTTTACGCTCCACTGTGAGTGACATTGTCCACAGAACAGCAGACCACATCCTCCAGCTGATGAGCAGCGTCATGCTGGTCTCCAGTTGTGATGAACTGCTATTAGTCGCTGACTGGTTTTGAGCAGCTCAACTGGATCTGCTGCTTTCCAAAAAGGTCGTGAACATCAACGTCCTGCCACATAAGAATAAAGGCCACAAAAGAAAATGCAGCTTGTTATTATAACAGGAAGCTTTTTTTCATTCAATCCAAATGCAGGCTGTATGTGACTCTTATGCCACATTTTAAATATTTTTGGTGGGTGCCCACAAATTCAGTCCGTGATTCACGGGTTCTACGTAACAGCCCAATTTTTATCAAACACCCACCTGAAGGATTCATCATTTTGGGTGACAGTGGGTATCCCTGCATTGAGCATCCCATCACACTGCTGACACCCTACAGGGAACCCGTGAGGAATGCGTATTGCCCGTTACAACAAGCCGACACCAACGCCAGGGAACGCTCTGTGTGTGAGAGAGCATTTGAGATGATGAAGACAAGATTGAGAGAAATATTTCTAGAGGCGTTGGAAGTAAAACCAACCTTTGCAGTTAGAATAATTCAGAGCCATCCTGCACCATCAGTGATGATCAGTTCATCAGTGAAGGGGTCTGATTGGAGCCACAGATGTTGAGCCACAGCCGAAGGACAACACCATGAACCAGCAGGATGAGCAATGTGGCGTCTGTCTGCGAGGACAAATCGCTGGTTTCCTGTCAGCTCCAACTGTCAGATGAACGGCTCTTCAGGACCATGATCATTGCTAAAATGCATCAAAAGTAAATGTTAAATATAAATGAATTGTAAATATTTACCTTTGATGTTTATATGAAAATATTCTTGAGATTGTTAAAAAATTGCTCATATTTTTAAAAATACATGCAAATAATACATTTTGCAAATTGATTATTTAAAACAATTTAAATGACATTTTTTCTAAGAAAGTTAAGAGCCTCTTCTCTCACTCTTCCTCCCTTCTTGCCCTTTCCTCCTCCTCTCTGCCTCAGATTGAATAGGCCGCCACGCCTCTTGGCTGAAGAAGCCTCTTCTGTCCTCTTCCCTGTCTGCCCCTGTTCTTGTGGCAACTGAGGCAGGGGATGGTGCAGAAGATGTGGAGGGGCTCTCCTCCCAGGAAATGAGGGAATTGAGGCCCTCACTGATGCTCTGCTGCCAATCGCCTCATTCACTAAAGAGAACCACTTCCACAAAGCTGCTGATGGTTCCCCTGATTCAGTGCCACTGCCGGTGGGAAGCCTATATACGTTCTTTCAAATAAGCAAAACAGACAATTGTGAACAAAGAAATAATTAAAACTACAATGGAACTATCTAGCCTTCATTTCATAAACCTTTTATGTTTTCTTTCAATTCTACCACTCTAGAAAACTACAAATGAGGTGGGTCATCTGTATCACTGCTCTAAATAGAAAGTAAAAACAAAAACCTTTACCACAATGATTAACAGTTTAAATGGTGAGTTAATAACATAGCTCCGCCGTGAACGTTCTCCCACCCGGCGGCTGAGGCGGCAGCGTTTGTTTCGCCATCTGCAGGCAGATCAACTTCTGTACGTCAGACGTCCTCGTCTGCCTACATGTGTAAACACATTTTAAAAATGTTTTATCAACTCTGACTACGGGTAGAAATCACTCATTATATTATCTACAATTAATATTTCCGCCCTCAACGCAAAACAAACGCGATTAGCATTAGCAGAATGATAGCAGTTAGCAAAACATGTAAGCTCCAGAAGAATATACATCGTCGGTAAAATAATTATCTAATATGACATATATCATATTAATTTGTAGCAAATGTTATATTCTACTTACAACTACTTAAATACTTACATTATGTCTTCCTTGAGCAAAATGCTTCCGCCATCTTGAAAGGCACTCAAACGCAATGCATTGTGGTCTATCTTTTCCAAATTAGTGACCATCGATGTACACTAGTTTTTCGCAGAGGATTCTGGGACATTTCTAGTGCACTCGATATGTTTATTTTGGATTCGGACAACACTACAAAATGGCGAACGCACTGTATAGTTGCACTATATAGTGAGTAGTGAATGAATTCGGACATAGCCAGTGTTTTAATTAAACGCTTATGCTGCGTATCACGTGTCAAATTCTCGTTGGACACCGCTTTTATGCTCGTGTGTCCTCAAATGTGAGCTTAAGCTTGACGCACTTGCCAGCTAATGTTTTATTAGCCTGGAGCCATGGAGCGGTGTCTGTTTCTCCCATTACTATGCAGGGAAGAAACGAATGATTTTGAGAGATCAGGCTTATTTGTTTTAAAAAGTGTCTATTTGCACTTAATTTTCGAAATACGCACGGTCAGTGCTGAACTCTTTTCTTGGTCGCACCGGCCCAGAGGATTTAGGATTATAGTTACGGGTAGAGTTAAATCACCAAATGGTTCCCGAGTGCAGCTCACCGCTCCTCTAGCGGATGAATCAAATGCGGAGAACACATTCCACACACCTGGTACCTGGAGCATCATCGTTCTAATGTCTTACTTATGTCTTCTAGTAGAGAACAAAAGCTTGTTGATGTTCATGAACTTGCTGATCCTGTCCCTCTGACCCAGTACATTATTGGTGGACAGCGGCTCATCACTCTCAAAAGATACATACAAACGCATGAGGTTGTCTGTTTCTGTTCTTAGTTTTTGGAAAAGTCTAAGTAATTGGTCTAAATCTGTATTTGACAGTTGTGCCTTCATTATATTTGTAAGTGTGTTGCTTTTTAATCAAAACTTGTAATGTTCAGTACAAGTACACAATAAAAAGTCGGGTAAAGATACAAATTTTACTCACTAATGTTTAGGTCTGACATTTTACATGGAGTGATATTTGTCGTTAGACAAAAACTTTCACATATGCTTCTTATATTTTGCATGCATTTGCTACGGTTGTAAAATATGTGTATTATGAAGAAATGGCTTTCATAAAGTAAAAAACTGACTTTTTTTTTAATTTTTTTTTTTAGATTACCATAGCAGTGAGAAGACCAGCCAGGTTGAGAGTTTTATTGAACCCCGATGACTGCTGAAAGCTTGTTTTCTCTGATGGGATTCCAGAGACAATGGAGCAGCTCATGAACGAAGTGAAAAAGTGTGTGGATTAGACATAAATTTCAGGCTCCAGTACCAAGATAAAGACTTCGGAGATGACAGCAAATGTTTTTTTTTTTTCTTTGTGAAGATCAACACATAATTTAGAAGAATAACAACAATTGCACTTCAGACCAGATTCATGGCTTCCCTCGACTTTCACTTCCCCAAGCTCATATACATCGTGAGGAAGAATGGAGGATCTTGCAGAGAAACCATTTAAAGGACACTCAAGGCTCTTGACCAGGTAAAACCTTTCATGAGAAAAGCACTATTTTAAAATGGTTTATTTGGTTTTGTAGTGGTGGAGCCAGTATGTAACTGTTCATATTACTGGTTTTCTAAAACATTTTGTATATTAGTTACACTGCTCCAATCGTGGGCTGCACTGTGGTGCAGTGGTTAGCGCTCTTGCCTCACAGCAACAAGGCTTCTGTTTCTAGTCCTGGCTGGGGGACTTGAAACAGTCCCCCCAATGAGGGACCTTTCTGTGTGGAGTTTGCATGTTCTCTCCGTGCGTGCGTGGGTGTCTCCTCCCACCGTCCAAAAACATACTTCGTAGGTTAATTGGTTACTCTAAATTGTCCCTAGGAGTGCATGTGCGTGTGCATGGGTGTGTGATTGTGACCCCTGCGACAGACTGGCGACCTGTCCAGGGGTGTCCCCTGCCTTTGCCCATGTATAGCCAGGTTACGCTCCGGCAGCCCCAAAAGGGACAAAACGGTATAGAAATTAAATGAATGCTCCAATTTGCATTGTGTTCAAAGTTGAGGTATAAAAATTTGTTCCCTCCTCTAGAGTCATGAGATCCATTTAAGAAGAGTGTCTCCTGAAGGCCTTTATTGTATACCTTGGGGAAGACCTGGACAAAACTCTTCAAGGAGCTTTTTTTTTTTTTTTTTTTTTTTTGTTTTTTGTTAAATGCCTGCTTTGTGTTAATAAAAAAACTTTAAAAGCATTTTTGGTTTAATTTCCTGTAATCCAAAGCGAGAAACAAAACTTTATGGAATGGAATGTATTAGATTGACTGATATTTTGATTTTCAATTAAAGAACATATTGGTTATTGTTGACATAAAAAACAATTGTTGTACCTAATCAAAAATGTTAAATTCAAATAATAAAATATGATTGCATGTAACAAATTACAGCAATTTAGTAACTAAATCTAAAGTAAAAATTTTAAACTAATCCAAAGAAAATTACTATGTTGAATCAAAATAAAACAAAAGGCTGTGTTCATTGGAATTACTCATATTATTAATTTAAATGAAATTTTAAAAATTCATTTGTGTAGTTTTAAAAAATTGCTTAAATCAATTTAAACTTGATAGTTTAAATCAACTCAAAAATGTAATTTGATAAAACATAATAATTTTGCATGTACCAAATAATAGAACTTTAGTTAATTAATCCAATGTTTCACTTTTCTGCCACTTTGCCGTAACTTCCGCGTCCCAGGAATTTTCCACCCGATAAAGTCCCAAGGAGCCCATCAGAAAATGGCCTGTTTGCACCTCACACATGTTGGAATGTGTTTGGGATGAAAAGGACAGTTCTTCAGGAAATCTTTGGTTCTCAGTAGGTAACGTTCAGAGTTCAGCTCTTTCAAAGCTCCAGAACCCAAAAGTCAAGTTCTTCTTATCAGGGCTGAATAAGGTCAATCTACTGCTGGTTGTCGGTATTCCACCTTTCAGAAATGAGCTCTCTCTGAATGTCTTGACTTCTTCAAATCGTTGAAGGTGATTGTTTGTCAGAAATGGGCCTATAAAAGGAAAAAACTGATCATAGGATGATGACATTTGACGTCAGTGTAAGATTGTATCAAGCAAACAACGTCATAGTTGCTCGTCTTGGGTGGATCACGTGACGAACCCGTGCCAGCAGCAGTCGGGAAAAACACGCATGCGCTGAATCGACCCCGCCACATTTTCTCCGGTATGTGAAGAGTTAAAGTCCGCTAAATCAGACGGGCTTTTCGTGGTGGTTCCACACCACACGTGACAGCTCATTCTAGAAGATCCATTTCAAAAAGTGTTTTCAGACTTTGGAGACCTATGGAGCAGGACCATTTGGACACCTAATCATGTTTATTGCTTGTAGTTTCAGCTTTTTTAACGTTCAAGTCTTTCTTTGGGTCCAAACCAGGTTTTTCTTCCATCTCTGATCATGCATCGCTGCTGGGAGAACTCCTAAAACACATTAATGTGTCATAGAGTCGAGCACAAGTGATGGATGGCTGAGCTGTTTGCAAACTGAGCTGCTGCTGCTGGCAAGTGCGAAAGTCTTTTTTCGCGGCACGCGGGAGCTGTCCAGTGCTGAAAACCAGCCTGCAGGAATGATCTGTCATAGACCAGTCTTTGAAATATATTTTCTGGAGTTTTGCATGGATTTTTCATTTGTATGGTGTTTATTGCTTGTGGTGCATTTTTTTTTTTTAGTTTTTTAGTTTTTTTTAGTTTTTCATATTGTTTTGATGTTGATTTGACGTCATTTTAACATCAATTGAGGATAGTTCAAGTCTTCTAAACAGGGTACAGAGTGCACAGATTCAGTCACCAGGCAACATTGATTATAGAAGAGAAAATGTAACAAATAATCTAACAGGCCAGCATGAGGCTCCTGCCTCACACTCCAGGCAACCACCTGCCCTCCCAACGGTAAGAGCAATGCAGGGGTCACTGCCCCCCACCTATGAGGATGGCACACGACCGAATGAATGTGCTTGACACCTCAAAGGGATTTGAAACAACTATTCCTCAGGCCCCACAAGCATTGAGCTCAAGGTTTCCCCAGCACAGGGGCTATATCGGAAGGAAAAGTGACTTTCATCTGCAAAAGCAGAGAGGAAAATCTTTGGTACCCCAACCAAACCCACTCCAGCCCCTGGCTGTGCCTAGGAATTCTGTCCATAAAGATTATAAATGCATCCTTATCTCCTCACTTTAGGACTACAACTGTTGTAGTCCAAAAAGAAATTACAGCTCAGCCAGCAAGGCCAAGTAGGCCCCATATGGTTTAAAAGTGGCCACAATATGTGGGCCCCAATTGGGGTTGTCTGCAGTTTCCGTGGTGGCCCCACCTGTGTTTGCCCGTTTTGCCTTAGATGGGCACTCAGTGGGCTGGCTGGCATCGCTAGGCAGCTAACCAGTCCGGCAGAGCAAATGAATGTTTTCGCCCAGGGGCTGGTGGAGCTAGCAGGGTCACTGCCAGGCTGCAAGGATAATACCTTTCTAGTCCTAGTTCATACTTCCAGTGGGAAAAAAATAAACAACCCTCTGCATTTAACCGGACTTGGGACCAGCACATGAAGGCACTGGTTTGTGCCTCCTTGTGGTTGCATTATTGTTTTTTTTTTTTTTTTCCTGTTGTTTAATCTTTTTCTTTTTTTTTTTTTTTGCTTATCCCTTTGTTTCTTTTTTTTTTTTTTTTTTTTTCTTTTTTCTGGTTTTAGTTTCCTTTTTTTATGATTTTTTTTTTGTGTGTGGGACACCAGAGTGCCTGGAGAAGAGCTCACATATCCCAGTTGAAGAGTCCAAATTCACCAAAATGCCAAAATGATGTTTTTGCACTTCAGAGAACCCCACATCTTCTTCTATTTCTCTCTTCTTCTACTTCCTCCTCTTTTTGTTTTTTACTAATTTCTCTTCATCTGGTTTTGCTCTTCCTCTTTGTTCGTCTTCTTCAAACCCATGATTTTTGTGGGGTGTGAAGGCTTGAATTATTCTCACAAAGAACCTCCTAAGTCCTCTAAAGCGCTTTGGTTTTGTCCTGAATTGATCGTCTTTGACCTTTTCCTGCTTCTCTTGGTCCTTGCAGCTGCTTGGACTTTGCTGTGGAGGTGTTTCTTCTTCAAGCAGATGAATGGAAACCGTTTCTAGAACAGATCCATCATCTGCGGTGGGAATTACACAGGAAGGAGCAGGAGAGTTTGGTGCTTCTTCTTCAAGCTGGGCCTCAACTCTCTTGGGGGATTTCTGAGAAGCACGACTCTGATTTGAAATCCCAGCTTGTCTTGGTGCAGCGCCTGGCTGATGAGGAGGTTCCTTGTCCAAGGGGAGGTCGTCTTCTGCTTTAAAGAGAAAGGCTTTCTCACAGCTGTTGACTGGTTGGCTGTCATTGCCAGGCTGAGTTTCTGGTTCATCTTTTACTCCAGCAGGAGGCGCATCACAGATGTTTTTAGTCTCTGCCGTTGAAGCGTTTGAAATGTGGTCACAGCGTCCTTCCTCGCGCGTTTCCCTCACACTCACAACATCAGTAGAAGTTCCTGGAAACCTCTCTCCCATGTCTTTGATCCCAGCCTGCCTCATTGCATGTTTTGCTGAGGCAGCGTACAAGGCCTTGCTTTGTCCCGAGAGGTGTCCCATGGTTATAAAGTCATGAGCGAGGGCTAAGCTTGGCGTAATTCTTTGCCGAGGATCGATGGCCAGCATGCTCCTGAGAAGTGTTAAGAAGACGCGATGGTCGTCCTCCTCGTACAGAGGAAAGGTGTCTTGATGAAACTCCGCCATGGCATCAAGGTCTGGGATATCCTTCAGTTTTTTCACCACCTCCCCTGTGGCTTCGGTGTATTCAGATGGCGTGTTGAGCCTCCAGCCGGGTTGACTGGATTCCTCCTCGTAGGTGAAAAAGTCATACGTGTACTTTCCATAGTGGAGAAGGTCATCCTCAGGTAAACCCAGCAGCTGCACCAGGCCTCGGATTGTCTCATAATCACTGTTAAATGAAAATGGAACATCTCCAATGTACAGCGAAGCCAGAACCACACCCAGGGACCACATATCAACGCTGACGTCCAGAGGAAGACCCAGAATGACTTCTGGTGCTCTGTAGGGATTAATTTGCATGATGGTTCCAGTTTGTATTTCTTGGGGGTTGACGGCCAAACCAAAGTCAATGAGTTTTAATTTGAGGGGGTTTGTGAGCTGGTCAACAAACATGACGTTATCTGGTTTGATGTCTCCATGCAAGACGTTGATGCTTTCAAGGCCGTTCAGAGCTACCAGCATCTGCTGAGCTATAGCTCTGATCTGACACAGGTGAGCCGGAAGGAGAGACCTCCTCCCCATGAAGTCCTCCAAGCTTTCATCCAGCATTTCGTACACCAGGCACATGCAGTCTTTGTACTGAAAACATTCATGAATCTTGATCAGGTTGTTTTGATCAGGATTCAGACTGTGGATGATCTTCATGGCATCCATTTCTTCATTGCCCGCTCTCAAATCATCTACAATCTTGATGGCAAAAGTCTCATTACTGCCCATCTTAGTGCATTCTGCCACTTTGCCGTAACTTCCGCGTCCCAGGAATTTTCCCACCCGATAAAGTCCCAAGGAGCCCATCAGAAAATGGCCTGTTTGCACCTCACACATGTTGGAATGTGTTTGGGATGAAAAGGACAGTTCTTCAGGAAATCTTTGGTTCTCAGTAGGTAACGTTCAGAGTTCAGCTCTTTCAAAGCTCCAGAACCCAAAAGTCAAGTTCTTCTTATCAGGGCTGAATAAGGTCAATCTACTGCTGGTTGTCGGTATTCCACCTTTCAGAAATGAGCTCTCTCTGAATGTCTTGACTTCTTCAAATCGTTGAAGGTGATTGTTTGTCAGAAATGGGCCTATAAAAGGAAAAAACTGATCATAGGATGATGACATTTGACGTCAGTGTAAGATTGTATCAAGCAAACAACGTCATAGTTGCTCGTCTTGGGTGGATCACGTGACGAACCCGTGCCAGCAGCAGTCGGGAAAACACGCATGCGCTGAATCGACCCCGCCACATTTTCTCCGGTATGTGAAGAGTTAAAGTCCGCTAAATCAGACGGGCTTTTCGTGGTGGTTCCACACCACACGTGACAGCTCATTCTAGAAGATCCATTTCAAAAAGTGTTTTCAGACTTTGGAGACCTATGGAGCAGGACCATTTGGACACCTAATCATGTTTATTGCTTGTAGTTTCAGCTTTTTTAACGTTCGAGTCTTTCTTTGGGTCCAAACCAGGTTTTTCTTCCATCTCTAATCATGCATCGCTGCTGGGAGAACTCCTAAAACACATCAATGTGTCATAGAGTCGAGCACAAGTGATGGATGGCTGAGCTGTTTGCAAACTGAGCTGCTGTTGCTGGCAAGTGCGAAAGTCTTTTTTCGCGGCACGCGGGAGCTGTCCAGTGCTGAAAACCAGCCTGCAGGAATGATCTGCCATAGACCAGTCTTTGAAATATAGTTTCTGGAGTTTTGCATGGATTTTTCATTTGCATGGTGTTTATTGCTTGTGGTGCATTTTTTTTTAGTTTTTCATATTGTTTGTGGTGCATTTTGAAGTTTAGCGACAGTGGCGATGCACATTAGGATGGTGAGTTTCAGCTGCGAGCAGACTAACCTGCTCACCGTGCTGCAGGACACACCCCCATAAGCCGGAGGAGGAACCAAGTGAAAAGAGCTAAAAGGAGCAGCCTGGGTGGAGGGAGAGGGGGCCCAGACGCTGCCAACCAGCCAGGATTGTAACGGCCGCTGTGGCCTCTGCTTTCACTGCGTCTGGAGGATCGCGGGCGAACCCGGCGACCGCTATTACGACTGGAATTGCAAGTGACGAGCTCCATGTGAGGTAAGACAGCTGTCAAAAAGAAACGTATTCATGAAGAAAAAGTTGTATTTATAAAGGGAGAGAGAAGACTGTAGAGTCTGCAGGAAACTCATTTCATCTAAAACAGGCTCCACAACCAACCAGTACAGACACCTGAGAACTGAGAAAGCCTTCTTCAAAACTGTGTTTCTAAATGTGTTGTGTTTGGGCTCTTGATGCTGCACTGAATCACACATCAAACAGACTGGGTAGCTAGGAGCGTTTTTATTCAGGCTCCGTCAACCTGAAGCTTGCTTTCTTCTTTTACACATTTTCCACTCACAGAAGCATTATCTGAGAACTATGCGCCCCTTTGTGGCCGCCAATAATATTGCAGTTGTAACACACAACACGTCCTCCCCACTTAAAGAGAATGTAGTTACGCAGTAATTCCAACTTCAACATAAACAAATACATTGTTGCAACTCTTATTTATTTTTTTTATGCGTGGCCAGCCAATTAACTGGAGCCCTTAATAGGGAAGGAGCTCAGTGTGGATGAAGGGGGAGCTGATGAGAGCTGTTCAGTTGATGCATGGCAACAGCAAGCAGAGTGAGATGCCTAGGCTGAGTAGGAGAGGAGGCGTCAGGAGGACCGGTGGAGAAAAATCCAACACCAGTTTTTTTCAACTTCAGCAGGAAGTTCAGCAGGACCGTCAGGCGAGGAAAGAAGTGCTGGCTGGCTCTTCTTCCCCCATTCTTCAATCAGGGAGAGTGAGTCACCGTCTCAAGGCAGGACTGAGGGACCACAGCGCTCCGGTTTTGAGAGGTACCCAGGCTGGAAAAGCCCCAAAATGCAGCCCTACAATGATGGTGAGGACATTGAACACTATTTAATTACCTTTGAAAGAATCGCTCAGGCCTGCCAGTGGCCTCAGGATGAGTGGGTCTTACACCTTGCTCCCTTATTGACTGGTAAAGCACGCTCAGGATATGTTTCTATGGACGTTGATGACACGATGAACTACGCTTGTGTTAAGTTTGCTTTGTTACAGAATTTTGAGGTCAATTCAGACACATACCGGTTGAGGTTTCGTTCCAGCGCAATGAGAGAAGGAGAAACTCCAAGAGAGCTACAGGTTCGCCTCAAAGACCTGTATGTGAAATGGATGAATCCTGGTGGAGAGACGAAGGAGCAAATTGGAGACACCTTAATTATGGAGCAGTTCCTAAAGGTGTTGAGTCCAGAACTGCGGACGTGGATAAAGAAGCGGAACCCGAAGACATCAAAGAAGGCAGCGGAGCTGGCTGAATCCTTCCTGGCTGCTCGTTGGTCATCAAAAAAGACTCTCCAAACATAACCCCGCCCGCACACTTCTTGGGGTAAGCCTGCGGGTCAGAAAGACTTCTGAACCAGATTCATGAAACCTATGTTTGTGTCACCTAGGACATATAAATGGGAAGCTAAGGACAAGGCTAAACTAGCATGTCATGTTTGTGGTCAGCAGGGTCACTTTAAAAATGAATGTCCAACTTTACATACTAAAAAACTATATGTGTTGTGATTCAATGTTACCTGTACTGAAATGAGAGAATCATGTTACAGATACTGGGCTTGACAGACTCACAGTTTGTAGTCTGTGTAGCTCTTCTTGATTCAGGCAGTGTAGGGTTTTGGAACCAGGTCGATTAGTTGTTGTTCGTTGTCATCACTTCCTGTTTTATTTTGTTGTATTTCCTGTGCTCACCATTTCTTCTCAGGTCACTTGACACTTCCCTCCTTGTGTGTTCCCTCCCTCCTGGCACACCTGTGTGTTGTTACCTAATCCTCTCTCCCTGTTATATACCCTCGTCTCCCTTGCACGGGTTGTCGGGTGGTTCTGGTTCCTTCTTGGATGTACTCCTACTCATTCGAGAAATTAAATGAATAACTATTCCATTTTGAGTGCCGTCTGCGTTTGTGTCCACACGCCAACCCTGACATTACCACCCGACCAGTAACATGGACGCAGCAGACGCGGAGACGGTACGGGCATTGCTTCGCCAGCAGGAGGAACAGATGTCCTGTCTACGTCAAGGATTACTGGAAATGTCAAGCCGTCACGAGCGACAACTTGCCGCATTGGGTGAACGATTTGAGCAACTGACGGAGCGTTTTCAACATCCACCGTCTTTCCCTTCGTCACGCCCACCGCCTTCCACGCCAATCCAGGGGACCTGGGATGGTGTTCCAGTCGCTCCTAATGCACAACTGGCCCGTCCAGAAAGATTTTCGGGAGATTCTGGGGACTGTCGGGCTTTTATTACCCAGTGTGAGCTCCATTTCCAATTACAAGCGCCTCACTATCCTTCGGACCAAGCCAAGGTGGCTTTCATCATTTCCCACCTCACCGGCAGAGCAGGTGCATGGGCAACTGCTGAATGGCAGCGTGGAGCACCTACCTGCGCATCTCTCTCGGCTTTTCTGGAGGCTTTTCAGCAGGTGTTCCAACACACCAAGCCAGGCAGAGAAGCAGCTCGAGCCCTTATGCAACTACGGCAACGGGGAAGACGGGCAGCTGACTACGCCATCGAGTTCCGAACCTTGGCCTCCACTAGTGGTTGGGACACCACTGCGCTCATGGACGCTTTTGTGGAGGGACTGTCCGAGGAATTAAATGACAGATTAATTGCTCTCGAGTTACCTTCCTCCTTGGAACCCCTCATTGCCCTGGTTATCAGGATTGATAACCGTTCACAGGACCACAAACAGGAACATGGCAGAATGACACCCCGCTTCCAACACAGTTCTGTTGGGCGCAGGAGCTTGGACTCATCTGACTGTGCTGTTTTTCCCACAGAACCCCCGCGTCTAGTTTCTGAGGAACCTATGCATCTTGGCCGGGGCAGACTGACAGCTTACGAGCGACGGCGACGGATGGAATCAGGTGAGTGCCTTTACTGTGGTAAGCGGGGTCATTTCTGCAGGGAGTGCCCAAACTCCTCTGCTCGTCAGTAAGAGTGGGCGCGCTGACGAGCGGTGATTTGGCGCTCACTAGTCCTACACCTGCTGCCTGTTTATTGAAAATTCAGGTTATGTTCCATGGGAAGGGGGTTTCGGTTAAAGCTTTGGTGGATTCAGGAGCAGAGCAGAACCTCATGGATGCCGAGCTAGCTAAACAGGTCGGTCTTAAGTGTGAGTTGTTACCTCATCCGTTACAAGTGGTCTCCCTCAATGGTCAAGAGGTAGCCGCTATTTCACAGATAACCGAACCTGTTCATCTGATTGTTTCAGGTAATCACCATGAATTTACCCGTTTTTTTCATTTTCACCTCTGCTCAGAACCCACTGGTTCTGGGGTACCCTTGGCTTCTGGCACACAACCCCGTTATTGACTGGCCCTCCAGTCGTATCTCTGGCTGGAGTGAGAGATGTCACACCACCTGTTTGCGCTCAGCTCGGCCTCCTGGTGAAGACCCCGCTGTCCCAGTAGGGCAGCCGCCCTCACCTGACCTATCCGGGGTACCGCCGGAATACCATGACCTAGCTGAGGTATTCTCCAAGTCACGAGCTCTCTCCTTACCCCCTCACAGACCTTATGACTGCGCGATCGATCTCCTACCTGGCGCTGTCTTGCCCAAAAGCAGGTTGTATAATCTGTCTAAACCCGAGAGGGAGGTTATTGAGAAATATATCGCTGAGTCTCTGAACTCTGGTATTATCAGACCATCTTCTTCTCTAGTGGGGTCTGGGTTTTTTTTTTGTCGGAAAGAAGGACGGGTCACTCCGACCATGTATAGATTATCGAGGATTAAATGAAATCACTGTCAGAAACAGTTATCCTCTGCCACTAATGAATGGCCTCCAGTACCCGGTGGACTGGCAGGGGTACGGACCTGAGGAGAGGTCCTGGGAGCCTGCTTCACGCATTCTGGATCCTGAACTCATCAGGGACTTCAATCGGCGGCACCGGGACAAGCTTCCCCCTGCGCCATGTGGTGCACCTTGTGGGGGGGGTACTGTGGGGTTATGGACCCAGGACACTAGTTGTTTTTATTTTGTTATCACTTCCTGTTTTATTTTGTTGTGTTTCCTGTGTTCACTATTGCCTTTCAGGTCACCTGACACTTCCCTCCTAGTGTGTGTTCCCTCCCTCCTTCTTGGCACACCTGTGTGTAGTTACCTCATCCTCTCTTCCTGTTATAAGTCCTCGTCTCCCTTGCACGGGTTGTCGGGTGGTTCTGTTCCTTCTAGGAAAGTTTCTACTAGTCCTTTCAAGCAAATAAATGAAAGACTGTTCATATTGCCGTCTGCGTTTGTGTCCTCACGCCAACCCTGACATCTAGCCGTTTAACCAGAGTCACATATGATGATCTCCTGGCAGAGGCAGCTGCTGTTTGTGCTCATGGAGTTCAGGAAGCTTTTCGCTGCTCTGCCCATCCAGATGAAAGGGTCCCACAAAGGGTCCAGGCAATGGGTTCTCAGTATGCCCCTTCTGGAACCTTGACAGCAGATGAGATCACCACAGTGTTTCAGGCACATGAACAAACTGAAAACAAAATGTCCTCTCAAGCTTTCCTGCTTCCTCATTTTCCCCAGGCAGTTTCATCCCCAGATTACAGCGGGTCAAGTGTGCTCCCTCATGAGGTACTGATGGAAAAGCAGCGTGCTGATGGTACACTCAGCAGAGTGATCTGGTATGTAGAAAGAGGACAAAGGCCGTCAAGACGAGAGCGAGACAAAGAACCAAATGAAGTCAACAAGCTGTTGAAAGACTGGGATAAATTGGCCTTGAAAAATGGTGTGCTGTATCGAGTGACAAGGAATGTTGTAACTAAAAGGAAGTCTCACCTTTTTATTTTTCCATCTTCGTTGCGCACAAAAGTCCTTAAAGGTATCCATGATGAGGCCGGTCACCAGGGACAGCAGCGAACCTTGTATTTGGCTAGGCAAAGATTTCATTGGTTGGGCCTCAATAAGGATGTTGTGGATTATGTGAGATGCTGCAGAAGGTGCGTAGTCAGCAAGTCCCCAGAGCCTGAAGCCAGGGCACCTCTAGAAAACATCATAACTTCTGAGCCTCTTGAGCTGGTGTGTGTGGACTTTTGGAGTGCAGAGGACTCTGCTCAAAAGTCTTTGGATGTTCTTGTGGTCACTGATCACTTTACCAAGATGGCTCAAGCCTTTTTGTGTCCAAACCAATCAGCGAAAGCAGTTGCACATCAACTATGGCACAATTATTTCTGTATATATGGTTTCCCCAAGAGACTGCATTCAGATCAAGGGGCCAATTTTGAGAGTGTTTTGTTAGCCGAGCTGTTGGCAGTGGCCGGTGTCCAGAAGTCCCACACGACACCCTACCACCCAATGGGGAATGGCTCCTGTGAGAGGATGAACAGGACCCTAGGGAACTTGATTCATGCTCTTCCACCTAAAGCCAAGCACAAATGGCCTGCAGCTTTGAAGTCTCTCACCTTTGCATACAACTGCACGGTTCATGAAACGACAGGTTACGCACCCTTTCTACTCATGTTTGGGAGGGTGCCAAGGTTGCCCATTGACCTCATCTTTGGTTCTGTGCTTGATGTTCCTGGAGTGACTGACTACAATCAGTACGTCCAGTCACTGAGAAGACACTTAAAGGAAGCCATTGATATTGCACAAAATAGGTCTGCCAAACAACTGCGGCGGCATGCTGACCTTTATAACAGGAAAGTCAGAGGAGCGCCTGTGGAAGAAGGCGACCACGTGTTGCTGGCTAACAAGGGAGAGCGTGGGAAGAAGAAGCTTGCTGACCGCTGGGAAAGTGTCATTTATGTTGTCATTGAGAAGAATGTAGACAGCCACACTTTCAAGATTCGAAATACATCCACAGGTCGAGTCAAACTGGTGCACCGCAACTTGATAATGCCAGTGAACTTCCTCCCCTTGTTTGACCCCACAGCTGAGGAGAGAGCAGACTGTGACTCTGTGTCGAGCTCCACAGACCTTGTTGTAGAGACAGGATTAGTAGAGGCTTCTGAGGACTCAACGGAATACAGGACTAGAGCGTGGGTGTCGGGCTTGCCATCTGTGTCTTCTGAGGTTTCCAGTCTGGGTGTTTCTGTTCAACATAATGCAGCTTGGGTTAGCGGGCAACACGATACTGGCGGTACATCTGCAACAGATGTCATTATACCTGTGTCACTTGTAGGTCCTGAGTTAGATGTTCCACTTCAGGCTGTGCTCTCTCCTTCAGTGGCTCAAACAGCTATTGAGGATGGCTCAACCATTGTGTGTGACTCAGCTGCTGAGGAAGGGCCGGTCCCTTGTTCTCCTTCAAAAGACCCTGCACCTACTGATACTGATGTTGTGGCCATTGCGGAGTCCAGAGCGGTCATGAGTCGTGTTAGATCAAGGGCTGGAAGATTGCTGAAGGCAGTTAATAGGCTCATTGAAATGATGCATCAGAAGACTGGGCTGACATTGTAGTTAGAACATTGAAGTAGAACAACAAATACAGATTGTTGTAAAGTTCCATGTTGCATTTTAGGGTGACAGTTTTTTTTCAATGTATTTTTTTTGGGTGATCCATCTCTGGAGTGTACGGTGGTGGCTTACAGTGCGCAGTTATGAAATATGTAACAGGCATATTTTACTCTGTGTGTGGTAGCGGAGTCTGGCCAACTCCCTCCATACTGACTCTTTTGGAGTGGTCTTTTGACTGAGATATTGTGACTGTAGTAGAACTTTCACCAGTAATGTGTAGTTCGGCAGATGATGCTGAGGATGTGTTGTGTACATTGTTTCTAATTTTGTTTGACTGTTATCTAGGGATTCCTTTGTTGGTGATGTTTCTGTGATTGGTCATTCATTGCTTTTGTTTTTTTTTTTGGGCCTGTATGCAAGTGGATTTTAGCAGGGGGGAATGTAACATAATACATGTAAATCCACTTGCCACTTATAATTTATGTATTATTTTATTATTTTTTATGGGCTCTTTAGCGCCCCCTGTTGACTCATGCCTCTTTTAGTTGTTCAGCACCAAAACTTTATTAGTTGAGGCACAGATATGCCCGAGGTAGGTCGCATTTTGCAGCACTCTGTATATTCATTTTCATTTGTAGCTAATGTCTAGTTGTGAGATATTATTTTGTGTGTGATTTAAGTGTTTCTTTGTTACGTGAATATATTTTCATTAGCCAATATGCATATGTTAAAAAGACCAGTTACTTTTTGTAGCGTGCTGTGTGTAATGCAGGCGGGAGCCTTCCATGTCTGACCATCACCTTTTTATGAAGCAGCAGCAGAATAAACGTCCAATCAAAGACAAGTCGGCTGTCCTGTCGTTCAAAAACAAAACCAACACAACGCAGAGAATCGCCCTGAACCAGCCAGTACAAAGACTGAGCGGGTTACATGAACATCTCAGTCCTTCATGTCGTTGATATTACTCATAGGAAATGCTAAATCACATTCATCATTTCTTTTTTTATATAAATGACAGTATATGTAGAAATGACTATTTATCCTTAAGTTTGATAATGACATTTGAAGTTAAACTTTATTCATAAAAAGGCTTTTGATGCTTGTTGAATGTACAGAAACCTTTGGTCTGCACACACATGTCCTCACAAAAACTGATGAAGGATGTCACAGTGTCAGTGAGTTCATCCAGGTCTGAGGCAGCAGCTACAAAGACAAAGCAGGCTTGTAGTTGAATCTTTGACTTATCCGTCCATCTCTTCATGGTCCTCTCTACGGGCTTCTCTGATTTTAGCTTTTGTCTGTAGGTTGGGATGAAATGGACTAGGCAGTGGTCAGAAAGTCCCAAAGCAGCGCGGGAAACAGAGCGATATGCGTCCTTTATTGTTGTGTAGCAGTGGTCCAAAATGTTTGAGCCTCTGGTTGAACAGGTCACGTGCTGTTTGTATTTGGGCATTTCAACTTTAAGATTTGCTCTGCTAGAATCCCTGAGAATAATCAGCAGAGAGTCCGGGTGGGTTTTTTCAGCGTCTGTGATCTGTTCAGCAAGTAGCTGTAACACCTCTGGTACGCTTGCCGGTGGTGGAATGTACACATCGACCAGTACGAACGAGGAAAACGCTCACGGTAAATAGAAAGGTCTACAGTTTATAAAGAAGGACTCTAAGTGTGGGCTGCATGTCTTCGATAACACTGTGATATCTGTGCACCAACCTTTGTTTATGAAGAAACACATTCCTCCTTCCTTTGATTTCCCCGACAGCACTGCACTGCGGTCCGCACGGTGCAGCTGGAAGCCCGGCAGATGTAGTGCGCTGTCCAGGATGGGTTCACCGAGCCAGGTTTCAGTGAAGCACAGGGCGGAGGAGCAGCGAAAATCTAAGTTCTTGTTTAGGAGGAACAGCAGTTCGTCCACTTTGTTAGCTAGAGAGCGGACATTTCTCAGGTGTATGGCCAGGAGAGCTGTGCGTAATCCTCCCTCCTAAGTTTCACGAGCGCGCCTGCCCATTTCCCACACCGGCACCTCCGTCTAAGTCCGCAAAAGGCTGCTTCGCCTCCAATCATAATGTCCATAAAATGATTTGACTCAGGGGAAACTGGAGAAAAAAATCTGGTACGTGGTGACCTGATGTGCGAAAGCTCCTCCCTGCTAAATGTAACTGCAGAGGAAGAGCAGAGAGCAGCATTAAAAGGGAAAAAAGCGACAAGTATGAGAGAGCACAGCACTGAGGCAGACATTTGTGGCACCGTCTTGCTAAAATGATTGACTGGAGAAGACAAGTGACAAAGTCCATGCTTTTGTGAGACCGTGACCCAGAAGGTCGTAGCACGGGCAATGAGTGAAGGCCCTCTGGATGTCGTCTGTCGGTCTTGGACAGCGTGCACTCAGGACAAGCAGCCACATATTCTTTCACATCTCGTTGTAGGGTGGGCCACCAGAACCGCTGCTGCACCACAGAAAGGCTACGACGAACCCCTGGATGACAATACAGACGTGAAGCATGACACCATTGTATAACCATGGATATGAGATTGTCCAGAACAAAGAGACGGTCTTGTGGACAGGCTGACGGTGTGGGTAACTGCTCAGTAGCTTTCAAAACCTCATTTTGAATTTCAGTGTTCAACAAGGCTTTACGGACAGACGATGAGAGATAGGGTCTCCTCTTTGTCATGCAGACGAAGACAGAAAGTCAGACACACACACACAGACAGACACACACACATACAGACAGACACAAACACACACACACACACACATAGACACAGACAGACAGACACAGAAAGACACACAGACAGACAGACACAAACACACAAGGACAGACAGGCACACACACACACAGATACATAAGAGAGACACAGACAGAAAGAAACATATACACACAGAGAAATGTACAGAGAGAGAGACACACACACAGACACAAAAACAGATACATACAGACAGACACACACACACACACAAGGACAGACAGACACACAGACAGACAGAAGGTGTTGGCGGTACTGTGAGTTGGTTTAACTTTTGCATTATTTCATTTATGCTTCTGTTTAACTGCGAGAAATTTGCTACGTGAGCATGCATGGTGTCCTCTACCTGGGCCTTCCATTCTATTTCCTGATTAGGGTCCATAGTAATCAGTTTGTACTGAAAGGTTTGTATTTGTACCCCAATAAATATAATCACGGAATGAGTATCGCAGGGTTTATTTGGTTCAGGCAGGACGAAGAAAGTGACAAAGAGCAGTAACAACCTCTGGTCAGCAGGGGGCACACATATATTGGCAATGGCAACTTGTGAACCAGGATCAACTGATGAAAACTGCAGCAGTAGTTCGAGCCAGTGTGTGACTGAGGGCTGACGTTGAGGGTGAAGAGCGGCATCGCACGAGGGTGCTGGGGCAAGACTCAAAGGTAAAGGGGGAGTCCAGAGTAGACAATAGGTCAGAGACAGAGACACGGGTCTGTGATGCAAAAGTATGCATGAACAGGATACTTGATCCAATAGTTGGTTGAGACAAACTGACCCAGACTGCTGGACAGCAACTCCTAATAAAGGGAGGAGGCAGGTGAAGCTAAACACCTGATTGCCTCCCCACAGACTGCGTGGATGAGGGAGGAGCGCAGCCATGACAGACTCGGACTCGTCTAGCATGAAAGCATCCTCATAAAAAACACAAATGTAGCACGGACTTCAAAAACAGAAAATTGAACATTTTTTGAAAAAGATATGTGTTGTTTTTATTATACTTTACAGAGCTGTGTACATCAACCTGTTGGGGATTTGGTCCTGCTTTTTGTGCATTGTGTTTAGTGGGCTGTGCCTCTACTCAATCTATAAGGACTGTGACCCGTGGACAACGGGCCTGATTTCTTCTCCTGATCAGGTTTCAAGCAAAAACACCATCATTTGTGTCTTTAATTTTTCTTTTATTGACACTAGAAAATGTTATCTTTTGACAGATCATGCTGAACCTGGTCATGGAGATCCTAACAGTTAACCCTGGTCTTTCCGGGCTTTTGTTCGCGGCTGTGTACAGAGGTTTGAATCCCACAAAAACTGAAACTCACTCCATGTAATTACTACAACCCTGCATTGAAACTCTACCTACTGTTGTGTTTTTAGTACAGTTTCTTCTCTAATCAACGTCCTGGCTGCGGCGACAGTGGAGGACCTGATCAAACCGTACATCAGGAGATCAGAGAGACACCAGCTCATCATCTCCAAAGCCTTAAGTGAGTTCCTCGTGTTCATCTGAGAAGTGTTGCACGATTAAGTGTCAGAAGATGGAATCTGTGTCCCACCATGTGCCGGTACAGGTTTCTTTTACGGCGTCGTCTTCATCGCCATGGCGGGACTGGCATCAGTTTTGGGAGGGATATTGCAGGTAAAACAAACCCGTCCTGTAATTGGTGAGGTCTTTACGTCTATGAAAGGTCTCCAAGTTCGTGTCGACATTCGTACACAGGCGTACGTCGTCAACTGTCAAAGAGGAAGATAGAAATCAGACGTCAACTTCAGCCTCGTCCTACTTTTAAGGTGTGACGGATAAATACAAAGAAACAGTCACCAAAAGTGGTATTTTCTAAGTATAATTATAAACACAAATCCAGGATGTGGGTGGAGAGAATCCAGTAGTTTTCTGAAATAAAACTTCAGTTCATAAATGAAATAGAAAATACTGTAGGTTATGTGAGGCCTCGTACCCACTGTCCCACAAAGCGGTAGCAGTTCACAGCCTGCAGGTGGGGGCCACTGACTAAATGGACAATAAATATAACAATTTTAGGAAGAAGCAATATTTTAATGTTATCGTATTTATTATTTTTGTGTTGTGCACAATCACATCAAGATTCCATTCAAATTCAAGCTTTAAATTCAAACTCTACGAATTTTAATTCAAATGAAATATAAACACTTCAACAAAAAAGCTGGTTTTGAACTTTCTATATCTGTTTGGGTCTGAAAAAAATATCATCCAAGTTTATGAAGACTTTTTTTGATGCCTGCCTCATCACAGGACGTATGGCACAAGGCAGAAGGCGCTGGTGAGCCAGGAGAATGTGACACAGCGGCTAAAGAATAATACTTAAAGAGAGCTAATCAAATTCAGCCTTTAGTTATTCTTTCATATTGTTTATCATCATTTTCTAAACTGACGATTATGTTTTTAAACCCCTAAACTCAAGAATGTGTTGAGTCACTGATAATGATCTCCACTAAGACAGACTTTTAAAACTGAAGAAAGAAAATATACTTTTTTATGCTGATTTTTTTTTTCTCTGCTACAGTTTGTAAACAGACAAAAAATGTTGAAATAAGATTTTACACAACACACTTTATCTGCTGCCAAATAAATGGTGAAAAAGCTACTCTGTAGGGTTCATGTTTTTAAATCTGACTGAGTACGTCAGTGCCTCACCAGCCGTGAAAGGTAGCCTGGACTGCAACCCCGCAGCCCAGAAAGGGCACAGCGGGTTAAGAAAATGAATGAATGGATGGATGGAAGTCCAAGACAAAAATACTCGCATTGTCCTCCAAGTACTCTTCCCACTGCTCGAGTCACTGAACATGTCACATGCTCAAAGCTGAGTCCCTTATTGGCTGATGATATGTGGCAACCTTGCCAAAGTTCAGAAAGTTGAACTTGTGCCCTCCACCTATAGATACACTGCCGAAATTGCGCCATAATTGTTGACATAATCATGTGCAGAGTCCGAAGTTAACACTTAAATAATCAAAATCAGCCATCACTTTTGAATTGCTGATTAACATAATTATTAAAAAAAAAAAACTAATGAAACAGGCCTGGACAAAAATGATGGTACCTCTATAAAAGATTCAAAACTATTTGACCAGACTGACATGATTAACTCAGGTGTGTCCTTCAATTGATATCACAGGTGTTACCAAACTCATAATCAGTCAGTCTGCCTATTTAAAGGGAGACAAGTAGTCACTCTGCTGTTTGGTGAAAAGGTGTGTACCACACTGAACATGGACAACAGAAAGCGAAGGTGAGAATTGTCCCAGGACATCCGAAAACAAATGATAGATCAACATCTTAAAGGTAAAGGCTATAAGACCATCTCTAAACAGCTTGAACTTCCTGTGACAACAGTGGCTCATATTATTCAGAAGTTCAAGACCCACGGGACAGTAGCCAACCTCTCTGGACGTGGCCGCAAGAGGAAAATTGATGACAAATCGAAGAGACGGATCGTTCGAATTGTATCCAAAGAGCCCAGAACAACCTCCAAAGAAATTAAAGGTGAACTCCAAGGCCAAGGTACATCAGTGTCAGATTGCACCATTCGTCGTTGTTTGAGCCAAAGTGGACTTCATGGGAGACGACCAGGAGGACACCACTGCTGAAAAACAATCATAAAAAAGCCAGACTGGAATTTGCAAAAATGCATGTTGACAAGCCCCAAAGCTTCTGGGAGAATGTCCTTTGGACAGATGAGACCAAGCAGGAGCTTTTTGGTAAGGCACATCAACTCTATGTTCATAGACTCAAAAACCAAGCATACGAAGAAAAGAACACTGTCCCTACGGTGAAACATGGAGGAGGCTCAGTAATGTTTTGGGGCTGCTTTGCTGCATCTGGCACAGGGTGTCTTGAATGTGTGCAAGGTACAATGAAATCTGTAGACTATCAAGGCATTCTGGAGAGAAATGTGCTGCCTTGTGTCAGAAAGCTTGGTCTCAGTCGCAGGTCATGGGTCTTCCAACAGGACAACGATCCAAAACACACAGCCAAAAACACCCAAGAATGGCTGAGAGAAAAGCGTTGGACTATTCTAAAGTGGCCTTCCATGAGCCCAGATCTGAATCCCATTGAACATCTGTGGAAGGAGCTGAAACATGCCATTTGGAGAAGGACACCCATCAAACCTGAGACAACTGGAGCAGTTTGCTCATGAGGAGTGGGCCAAAATACCTGTTGACAGCTGCAGAACGCTCATTGACAAATACAGAAATCGCTTCATTGCAGTGATTGCCTCAAAAGGTTGTGCAACAAAATATTAAGTTATGGGTACCATCATTTTTGTCCAGGCCTGTTTCATTAGTTTGTTTTTTAAAAATAATTATGTTAATCAGCAATTCAAAAGTGATGGCTGATTTTGATTATTTAATTTTCAATAAATTTTTATTTACTGTTACTTTTGTAAGTTTCAAGTGATTTCAGTGAGAATTGTGGGTTTTTCCTTCTTTAACTGAGGGGTACCAACAATTTTGTCTACGTGTGTAGATAAAAGTGCTTCTTTAATTTGGAGTAAGAACTAGTGTCACGTGACTAATCAGCGCGAGCACATTCCAGAATCACAACGAGGTTCATCACGAAGAGCACGGCGCAATCTGTTTCCATCTATCAAGGTAAGACTTTATATCTGTACTGCTTTTTTATATAAAAAAAAAAAAAAGTATCACTTTAAATGTATTCTTGTTAGTGGCTGATTCGACAGTCGATGAAGTATGTATTTCGACTGGTTTTTGAAGATGTTTCCCGTTTGAAAACGTGTAGGTTATTTTTCATGAACGTGTTATAGGTAAATAAAACTATTTTTATGTCGTAAACAAACTTGTTGCTGATATCATTTTTTATATCTGCACGAACTAAATTGCTCATAACTTTACTTTTACTCACTTACTAGCTTGCTAGCTCTGACACTAGCTAGCACCGAGTGCATGTGCTGAAGATGGCGCTGTGGTTTCCACTGTTGTTTTTGGCTTGCCCTGAAGAAAGTGTTTTAATTAAACGCATATGCTGCGTATCACGTGTCAAATTCTCGTTGGACACCGCTTTTATGCTCGTGTGTCCTCAAATGTGAGCTTAAGCTTGACGCACTTGCCAGCTAATGTTTTTTAGCCTGGAGCCATGGAGCGGTGTCTGTTTCTCCCATTACTATGCAGGGAAGAAACGAATGATTTTGAGAGATCAGGCTTATTTGTTTTAAAAAGTGTCTATTTGCACTTAATTTTCGAAATACGCACGGTCAGTGCTGAACTCTTTTCTTGGTCGCACCGGCCCAGAGGATTTAGGATTATAGTTACGGGTAGAGTTAAATCACCAAATGGTTCCCGAGTGCAGCTCACCGCTCCTCTAGCGGATGAATCAAATGCGGAGAACACATTCCACACACCTGGTACCTGGAGCATCATCGTTCTAATGTCTTACTTATGTCTTCTAGTAGAGAACAAAAGCTTGTTGATGTTCATGAACTTGCTGATCCTGTCCCTCTGACCCAGTACATTATTGGTGGACAGCGGCTCATCACTCTCAAAAGATACATACACGCATGAGGTTGTCTGTTTCTGTTCTTAGTTTTTGGAAAAGTCTAAGTAATTGGTCTAAATCTGTATTTGACAGTTGTGCCTTCATTATATTTGTAAGTGTGTTGCTTTTTAATCAAAACTTGTAATGTTCAGTACAAGTACACAATAAAAAGTTGGGTAAAGATACAAATTTTACTCGCTAATGTTTAGGTCTGACATTTTACATGGAGTGATATTTGTCGTTAGACAAAAACTTTCACATATGCTTCTTATATTTTGCATGCATTTGCTACGGTTGTAAAATATGTGTATTATGAAGAAATGGCTTTCATAAAGTAAAAAACTGACTTTTTTTTTTTTTTTTTTTTTTTTTTTTTTTAGATTACCATAGCAGTGAGAAGACCAGCCAGGTTGAGAGTTTTATTGAACCCCGATGACTGCTGAAAGCTTGTTTTCTCTGATGGGATTCCAGAGACAATGGAGCAGCTCATGAACGAAGTGAAAAAGTGTGTGGATTAGACATAAATTTCAGGCTCCAGTACCAAGATAAAGACTTCGGAGATGACAGCAAATGTTTTTTTTTTTTTCTTTGTGAAGATCAACACATAATTTAGAAGAATAACAACAATTGCACTTCAGACCAGATTCATGGCTTCCCTCGACTTTCACTTCCCCAAGCTCATATACATCGTGAGGAAGAATGGAGGATCTTGCAGAGAAACCATTTAAAGGACACTCAAGGCTCTTGACCAGGTAAAACCTTTCATGAGAAAAGCACTATTTTAAAATGGTTTATTTGGTTTTGTAGTGGTGGAGCCAGTATGTAACTGTTCATATTACTGGTTTTCTAAAACATTTTGTATATTAGTTACACTGCTCCAATCGTGGGCTGCACTGTGGTGCAGTGGTTAGCGCTCTTGCCTCACAGCAACAAGGCTTCTGTTTCTAGTCCTGGCTGGGGGACTTGAAACAGTCCCCCCAATGAGGGACCTTTCTGTGTGGAGTTTGCATGTTCTCTCCGTGCGTGCGTGGGTGTCTCCTCCCACCGTCCAAAAACATACTTCGTAGGTTAATTGGTTACTCTAAATTGTCCCTAGGAGTGCATGTGCGTGTGCATGGGTGTGTGATTGTGACCCCTGCGACAGACTGGCGACCTGTCCAGGGGTGTCCCCTGCCTTTGCCCATGTATAGCCAGGTTACGCTCCGGCAGCCCCAAAAGGGACAAAACGGTATAGAAATTAAATGAATGCTCCAATTTGCATTGTGTTCAAAGTTGAGGTATAAAAATTTGTTCCCTCCTCTAGAGTCATGAGATCCATTTAAGAAGAGTGTCTCCTGAAGGCCTTTATTGTATACCTTGGGGAAGACCTGGACAAAACTCTTCAAGGAGCTTTTTTTTTTTTTTTTTTTTTTTTTTTTTTTGTTAAATGCCTGCTTTGTGTTAATAAAAAAACTTTAAAAGCATTTTTGGTTTAATTTCCTGTAATCCAAAGCGAGAAACAAAACTTTATGGAATGGAATGTATTAGATTGACTGATATTTTGATTTTCAATTAAAGAACATATTGGTTATTGTTGACATAAAAAACAATTGTTGTACCTAATCAAAAATGTTAAATTCAAATAATAAAATATGATTGCATGTAACAAATTACAGCAATTTAGTAACTAAATCTAAAGTAAAAATTTTAAACTAATCCAAAGAAAATTACTATGTTGAATCAAAATAAAACAAAAGGCTGTGTTCATTGGAATTACTCATATTATTAATTTAAATGAAATTTTAAAAATTCATTTGTGTAGTTTTAAAAAATTGCTTAAATCAATTTAAACTTGATAGTTTAAATCAACTCAAAAATGTAATTTGATAAAACATAATAATTTTGCATGTACCAAATAATAGAACTTTAGTTAATTAATCCAATGTTTCACTTTTCTGCCACTTTGCCGTAACTTCCGCGTCCCAGTAATTTTCCCACCCGATAAAGTCCCAAGGAGCCCATCAGAAAATGGCCTGTTTGCACCTCACACATGTTGGAATGTGTTTGGGATGAAAAGGACAGTTCTTCAGGAAATCTTTGGTTCTCAGTAGGTAACGTTCAGAGTTCAGCTCTTTCAAAGCTCCAGAACCCAAAAGTCAAGTTCTTCTTATCAGGGCTGAATAAGGTCAATCTACTGCTGGTTGTCGGTATTCCACCTTTCAGAAATGAGCTCTCTCTGAATGTCTTGATTTCTTCAAATCGTTGAAGGTTGATTGTTTGTTTGTCAGAAATGGGCCTATTTAAGGAAAAAACTGATCATAGGATGATGACATTTGACTTCAGTGTAAGATTGTTTCAAGCAAACCACGTCATAGTTGCTCGTCTTGGGTGGATCACGTGACGATCCCGTGCCAGCAGCAGTCGGGGAAAACGCGCACGCGCTGAATCGACCCCGCCACATTTTCTCCGGTATGTGAAGAGTTAAAGTCCGCTAAATCAGACGGGCTTTTCGTGGTGGTTCCACACCACACGTGACAGCTCATTCTAGAAGATCCATTTCAAAAAGTGTTTTCAGACTTTGGAGACCTATGGAGCAGGACCATTTGGACACCTAATCATGTTTATTGCTTGTAGTTTCAGCTTTTTTAACGTTCAAGTCTTTCTTTGGGTCCAAACCAGGTTTTTCTTCCATCTCTGATCATGCATCGCTGCTGGGAGAACTCCTAAAACACATTAATGTGTCATAGAGTCGAGCACAAGTGATGGATGGCTGAGCTGTTTGCAAACTGAGCTGCTGCTGCTGGCAAGTGCGAAAGTCTTTTTTCGGCGGCACGCGGGAGCTGTCCAGTGCTGAAAACCAGCCTGCAGGAATGATCTGTCATAGACCAGTCTTTGAAATATATTTTCTGGAGTTTTGCATGGATTTTTCATTTGTATGGTGTTTATTGCTTGTGGTGCATTTTTTTTTTTTAGTTTTTTAGTTTTTTTTTAGTTTTTCATATTGTTTTGATGTTGATTTGACGTCATTTTAACATCAATTGAGGATAGTTCAAGTCTTCTAAACAGGGTACAGAGTGCACAGATTCAGTCACCAGGCAACATTGATTATAGAAGAGAAAATGTAACAAATAATCTAACAGGCCAGCATGAGGCTCCTGCCTCACACTCCAGGCAACCACCTGCCCTCCCAACGGTAAGAGCAATGCAGGGGTCACTGCCCCCCACCTATGAGGATGGCACACGACCGAATGAATGTGCTTGACACCTCAAAGGGATTTGAAACAACTATTCCTCAGGCCCCACAAGCATTGAGCTCAAGGTTTCCCCAGCACAGGGGCTATATCGGAAGGAAAAGTGACTTTCATCTGCAAAAGCAGAGAGGAAAATCTTTGGTACCCCAACCAAACCCCCTCCAGCCCCTGGCTGTGCCTAGGAATTCTGTCCATAAAGATTATAAATGCATCCTTATCTCCTCACTTTAGGACTACAACTGTTGTAGTCCAAAAAAAAATTACAGCTCAGCCAGCAAGGCCAATTAGGCCCCATATGGTTTAAAAGTGGCCACAATATGTGGGCCCCAATTGGGGTTGTCTGCAGTTTCCGTGGTGGCCCCACCTGTGTTTGCCCGTTTTGCCTTAGATGGGCACTCAGTGGGCTGGCTGGCATCGCTAGCCAGCTAACCAGTCCGGCAGAGCAAGCGAATGTTTTCGCCCAGGGGCTGGTGGAGCTAGCAGGGTCACTGCCAGGCTGCAAGGATAATACCTTTCTAGTCCTAGTTCATACTTCCAGTGGGAAAAAAATAAACAACCCTCTGCATTTAACCGGACTTGGGACCAGCACATGAAGGCACTGGTTTGTGCCTCCTTGTGGTTGCATTATTGTTTTTTTTTTTTTTTTTTTTTTCTTTTTTTCTGGTTTTAGTTTCCTTTTTTTATGATTTTTTTTTTGTGTGTGGGACACCAGAGTGCCTGGAGAAGAGCTCACATATCCCAGTTGAAGAGTCCAAATTCTCCAAAATGCCAAAATGATGTTTTTGCACTTCAGAGAACCCCACATCTTCTTCTATTTCTCTCTTCTTCTACTTCCTCCTCTTTTTGTTTTTTACTAATTTCTCTTCATCTGGTTTTGCTCTTCCTGTTTGTTTGTCTTCTTCAAACCCATGATTTTTGTGGGGTGTGAAGGCTTGAATTATTCTCACAAAGAACCTCCTAAGTCCTCTAAAGCGCTTTGGTTTTGTCCTGAATTGATCGTCTTTGACCTTTTCCTGCTTCTCTCGGTCCTTGCAGCTGCTTGGACTTTGCTGTGGAGGTGTTTCTTCTTCAAGCAGATGAATGGAAACCGTTTCTAGAACAGATCCATCATCTGCGGTGGGAATTACACAGGAAGGAGCAGGAGAGTTTGGTGCTTCTTCTTCAAGCTGGGCCTCAACTCTCTTGGGGGATTTCTGAGAAGCACGACTCTGATTTGAAATCCCAGCTTGTCTTGGTGCAGCGCCTGGCTGATGAGGAGGTTCCTTGTCCAAGGGGAGGTCGTCTTCTGCTTTAAAGAGAAAGGCTTTCTCACAGCTGGTGACTGGTTGGCTGTCATTGCCAGGCTGAGTTTCTGGTTCATCTTTTACTCCAGCAGGAGGCGCATCACAGATGTTTTTAGTCTCTGCCGTTGAAGCGTTTGAAATGTGGTCACAGCGTCCTTCCTCGCGCGTTTCCCTCACACTCACAACATCAGTAGAAGTTCCTGGAAACCTCTCTCCCATGTCTTTGATCCCAGCCTGCCTCATTGCATGTTTTGCTGAGGCAGCGTACAAGGCCTTGCTTTGTCCCGAGAGGTGTCCCATGGTTATAAAGTCATGAGCGAGGGCTAAGCTTGGCGTAATTCTTTGCCGAGGATCGATGGCCAGCATGCTCCTGAGAAGTGTTAAGAAGACGCGATGGTCGTCCTCCTCGTACAGAGGAAAGGTGTCTTGATGAAACTCCGCCATGGCATCAAGGTCTGGGATATCCTTCAGTTTTTTCACCACCTCCCCTGTGGCTTCGGTGTATTCAGATGGCGTGTTGAGCCTCCAGCCGGGTTGACTGGATTCCTCCTCGTAGGTGAAAAAGTCATACGTGTACTTTCCATAGTGGAGAAGGTCATCCTTAGGTAAACCCAGCAGCTGCACCAGGCCTCGGATTGTCTCATAATCACTGTTAAATGAAAATGGAACATCTCCAATGTACAGCGAAGCCAGAACCACACCCAGGGACCACATATCAACGCTGACGTCCAGAGGAAGACCCAGAATGACTTCTGGTGCTCTGTAGGGATTAATTTGCATGATGGTTCCAGTTTGTATTTCTTGGGGGTTGACGGCCAAACCAAAGTCAATGAGTTTTAATTTGAGGGGGTTTGTGAGCTGGTCAACAAACATGACGTTATCTGGTTTGATGTCTCCATGCAAGACGTTGATGCTTTCAAGGCCGTTCAGAGCTACCAGCATCTGCTGAGCTATAGCTCTGATCTGACACAGGTGAGCCGGAAGGAGAGACCTCCTCCCCATGAAGTCCTCCAAGCTTTCATCCAGCATTTCGTACACCAGGCACATGCAGTCTTTGTACTGAAAACATTCATGAATCTTGATCAGGTTGTTTTGATCAGGATTCAGACTGTGGATGATCTTCATGGCATCCATTTCTTCATTGCCCGCTCTCAAATCATCTACAATCTTGATGGCAAAAGTCTCATTACTGCCCATCTTAGTGCATTCTGCCACTTTGCCGTAACTTCCGCGTCCCAGGAATTTTCCCACCCGATAAAGTCCCAAGGAGCCCATCAGAAAATGGCCTGTTTGCACCTCACACATGTTGGAATGTGTTTGGGATGAAAAGGACAGTTCTTCAGGAAATCTTTGGTTCTCAGTAGGTAACGTTCAGAGTTCAGCTCTTTCAAAGCTCCAGAACCCAAAAGTCAAGTTCTTCTTATCAGGGCTGAATAAGGTCGATCTATTGCTGGTTGTCGGTATTCCACTTTTCAGAAATGAGCTCTCTCTGAATGTCTTGACTTCTTCAAATCGTTGAAGGTGATTGTTTGTTTGTCAGAAATGGGCCTATTAAAGGAAAAAACTGATCATAGGATGATGACATTTGACGTCAGTGTAAGATTGTATCAAGCAAACAACGTCATAGTTGCTCGTCTTGGGTGGATCACGTGACGATCCCGTGCCAGCAGCAGTCGGGAAAACGCGCATGCGCTGAATCGACCCCGCCACATTTTCTCCGGTATGTGAAGAGTTAAAGTCCGCTAAATCAGACGGGCTTTTCGTGGTGGTTCCACACCACACGTGACAGCTCATTCTAGAAGATCCATTTCAAAAAGTGTTTTCAGACTTTGGAGACCTATGGAGCAGGACCATTTGGACACCTAATCATGTTTATTGCTTGTAGTTTCAGCTTTTTTAACGTTCAAGTCTTTCTTTGGGTCCAAACCAGGTTTTTCTTCCATCTCTGATCATGCATCGCTGCTGGGAGAACTCCTAAAACACATTAATGTGTCATAGAGTCGAGCACAAGTGATGGATGGCTGAGCTGTTTGCAAACTGAGCTGCTGTTGCTGGCAAGTGCGAAAGTCTTTTTTCGCGGCACGCGGGAGCTGTCCAGTGCTGAAAACCAGCCTGCAGGAATGATCTGCCATAGACCAGTCTTTGAAATATAGTTTCTGGAGTTTTGCATGGATTTTTCATTTGCATGGTGTTTATTGCTTGTGGTGCATTTTTTTTTAGTTTTTCATATTGCTTTGTGGTGCATTTTGAAGTTTAGCGACAGTGGCGATGCACATTAGGATGGTGAGTTTCAGCTGCGAGCAGACTAACCTGCTCACCGTGCTGCAGGACACACCCCCATAAGCCGGAGGAGGAACCAAGTGAAAAGAGCTAAAAGGAGCAGCCTGGGTGGAGGGAGAGGGGGCCCAGACGCTGCCAACCAGCCAGGATTGTAACGGCCGCTGTGGCCTCTGCTTTCACTGCGTCTGGAGGATCGCGGGCGAACCCGGCGACCGCTATTACGACTGGAATTGCAAGTGACGAGCTCCTATGTGAGGTAAGACAGCTGTCAAAAAGAAACGTATTCATGAAGAAAAAGTTGTATTTATAAAGGGAGAGAGAAGACTGTAGAGTCTGCAGGAAACTCATTTCATCTAAAACAGGCTCCACAACCAACCAGTACAGACACCTGAGAACTGAGAAAGCCTTCTTCAAAACTGTGTTTCTAAATGTGTTGTGTTTGGGCTCTTGATGCTGCACTGAATCACACATCAAACAGACTGGGTAGCTAGGAGCGTTTTTATTCAGGCTCCGTCAACCTGAAGCTTGCTTTCTTCTTTTACACATTTTCCACTCACAGAAGCATTATCTGAGAACTATGCGCCCCTTTGTGGCCGCCAATAATATTGCAGTTGTAACACACAACATGTCCTCCCCACTTAAAGAGAATGTAGTTACGCAGTAATTCCAACTTCAACATAAACAAATACATTGTTGCAACTCTTATTTATTTTTTTTATGCGTGGCCAGCCAATTAACTGGAGCCCTTAATAGGGAAGGAGCTCAGTGTGGGTGAAGGGGGAGCTGATGAGAGCTGTTCAGTTGATGCATGGCAACAGCAAGCAGAGTGAGATGCCTAGGCTGAGTAGGAGAGGAGGCGTCAGGAGGACCGGTGGAGAAAAATCCAACACCAGTTTTTTCAACTTCAGCAGGAAGTTCAGCAGGACCGTCAGGCGAGGAAAGAAGTGCTGGCTGGCTCTTCTTCCCCCATTCTTCAATCAGGGAGAGTGAGTCACCGTCTCAAGGCAGGACTGAGGGACCACAGCGCTCCGGTTTTGAGAGGTACCCAGGCTGGAAAAGCCCCAAAATGCAGCCCTACAATGATGGTGAGGACATTGAACACTATTTAATTACCTTTGAAAGAATCGCTCAGGCCTGCCAGTGGCCTCAGGATGAGTGGGTCTTACACCTTGCTCCCTTATTGACTGGTAAAGCACGCTCAGGATATGTTTCTATGGACGTTGATGACGCGATGAACTACGCTTGTGTTAAGTTTGCTTTGTTACAGAATTTTGAGGTCAATTCAGACACATACCGGTTGAGGTTTCGTTCCAGCGCAATGAGAGAAGGAGAAACTCCAAGAGAGCTACAGGTTCGCCTCAAAGACCTGTATGTGAAATGGATGAATCCTGGTGGAGAGACGAAGGAGCAAATTGGAGACACCTTAATTATGGAGCAGTTCCTAAAGGTGTTGAGTCCAGAACTGCGGACGTGGATAAAGAAGCGGAACCCGAAGACATCAAAGAAGGCAGCGGAGCTGGCTGAATCCTTCCTGGCTGCTCGTTGGTCATCAAAAAAGACTCTCCAAACATAACCCCGCCCGCACACTTCTTGGGGTAAGCCTGCGGGTCAGAAAGACTTCTGAACCAGATTCATGAAACCTATGTTTGTGTCACCTAGGACATATAAATGGGAAGCTAAGGACAAGGCTAAACTAGCATGTCATGTTTGTGGTCAGCAGGGTCACTTTAAAAATGAATGTCCAACTTTACATACTAAAAAACTATATGTGTTGTGATTCAATGTTACCTGTACTGAAATGAGAGAATCATGTTACAGATACTGGGCTTGACAGACTCACAGTTTGTAGTCTGTGTAGCTCTTCTTGATTCAGGCAAGTGTAGGGTTTTGGAACCAGGTCGATTAGTTGTTGTTCGTTGTCATCACTTCCTGTTTTATTTTGTTGTATTTCCTGTGCTCACCATTTCTTCTCAGGTCACTTGACACTTCCCTCCTTGTGTGTTCCCTCCCTCCTGGCACACCTGTGTGTTGTTACCTAATCCTCTCTCCCTGTTATATACCCTCGTCTCCCTTGCACGGGTTGTCGGGTGGTTCTGGTTCCTTCTTGGATGTACTCCTACTCATTCGAGAAATTAAATGAATAACTATTCCATTTTGAGTGCCGTCTGCGTTTGTGTCCACACGCCAACCCTGACATTACCACCCGACCAGTAACATGGACGCAGCAGACGCGGAGACGGTACGGGCATTGCTTCGCCAGCAGGAGGAACAGATGTCCTGTCTACGTCAAGGATTACTGGAAATGTCAAGCCGTCACGAGCGACAACTTGCCGCATTGGGTGAACGATTTGAGCAACTGACGGAGCGTTTTCAACATCCACCGTCTTTCCCTTCGTCACGCCCACCGCCTTCCACGCCAATCCAGGGGACCTGGGATGGTGTTCCAGTCGCTCCTAATGCACAACTGGCCCGTCCAGAAAGATTTTCGGGAGATTCTGGGGACTGTCGGGCTTTTATTACCCAGTGTGAGCTCCATTTCCAATTACAAGCGCCTCACTATCCTTCGGACCAAGCCAAGGTGGCTTTCATCATTTCCCACCTCACCGGCAGAGCAGGTGCATGGGCAACTGCTGAATGGCAGCGTGGAGCACCTACCTGCGCATCTCTCTCGGCTTTTCTGGAGGCTTTTCAGCAGGTGTTCCAACACACCAAGCCAGGCAGAGAAGCAGCTCGAGCCCTTATGCAACTACGGCAACGGGGAAGACGGGCAGCTGACTACGCCATCGAGTTCCGAACCTTGGCCTCCACTAGTGGTTGGGACACCACTGCGCTCATGGACGCTTTTGTGGAGGGACTGTCCGAGGAATTAAATGACAGATTAATTGCTCTCGAGTTACCTTCCTCCTTGGAACCCCTCATTGCCCTGGTTATCAGGATTGATAACCGTTCACAGGACCACAAACAGGAACATGGCAGAATGACACCCCGCTTCCAACACAGTTCTGTTGGGCGCAGGAGCTTGGACTCATCTGACTGTGCTGTTTTTCCCACAGAACCCCCGCGTCTAGTTTCTGAGGAACCTATGCATCTTGGCCGGGGCAGACTGACAGCTTACGAGCGACGGCGACGGATGGAATCAGGTGAGTGCCTTTACTGTGGTAAGCGGGGTCATTTCTGCAGGGAGTGCCCAAACTCCTCTGCTCGTCAGTAAGAGTGGGCGCGCTGACGAGCGGTGATTTGGCGCTCACTAGTCCTACACCTGCTGCCTGTTTATTGAAAATTCAGGTTATGTTCCATGGGAAGGGGGTTTCGGTTAAAGCTTTGGTGGATTCAGGAGCAGAGCAGAACCTCATGGATGCCGAGCTAGCTAAACAGGTCGGTCTTAAGTGTGAGTTGTTACCTCATCCGTTACAAGTGGTCTCCCTCAATGGTCAAGAGGTAGCCGCTATTTCACAGATAACCGAACCTGTTCATCTGATTGTTTCAGGTAATCACCATGAATTTACCCGTTTTTTCATTTTCACCTCTGCTCAGAACCCACTGGTTCTGGGGTACCCTTGGCTTCTGGCACACAACCCCGTTATTGACTGGCCCTCCAGTCGTATCTCTGGCTGGAGTGAGAGATGTCACACCACCTGTTTGCGCTCAGCTCGGCCTCCTGGTGAAGACCCCGCTGTCCCAGTAGGGCAGCCGCCCTCACCTGACCTATCCGGGGTACCGCCGGAATACCATGACCTAGCTGAGGTATTCTCCAAGTCACGAGCTCTCTCCTTACCCCCTCACAGACCTTATGACTGCGCGATCGATCTCCTACCTGGCGCTGTCTTGCCCAAAAGCAGGTTGTATAATCTGTCTAAACCCGAGAGGGAGGTTATTGAGAAATATATCGCTGAGTCTCTGAACTCTGGTATTATCAGACCATCTTCTTCTCTAGTGGGGTCTGGGTTTTTTTTTTGTCGGAAAGAAGGACGGGTCACTCCGACCATGTATAGATTATCGAGGATTAAATGAAATCACTGTCAGAAACAGTTATCCTCTGCCACTAATGAATGGCCTCCAGTACCCGGTGGACTGGCAGGGGTACGGACCTGAGGAGAGGTCCTGGGAGCCTGCTTCACGCATTCTGGATCCTGAACTCATCAGGGACTTCAATCGGCGGCACCGGGACAAGCTTCCCCCTGCGCCATGTGGTGCACCTTGTGGGGGGGGGGTACTGTGGGGTTATGGACCCAGGACACTAGTTGTTTTTATTTTGTTATCACTTCCTGTTTTATTTTGTTGTGTTTCCTGTGTTCACTATTGCCTTTCAGGTCACCTGACACTTCCCTCCTAGTGTGTGTTCCCTCCCTCCTTCTTGGCACACCTGTGTGTAGTTACCTCATCCTCTCTTCCTGTTATAAGTCCTCGTCTCCCTTGCACGGGTTGTCGGGTGGTTCTGTTCCTTCTAGGAAAGTTTCTACTAGTCCTTTCAAGCAAATAAATGAAAGACTGTTCATATTGCCGTCTGCGTTTGTGTCCTCACGCCAACCCTGACATCTAGCCGTTTAACCAGAGTCACATATGATGATCTCCTGGCAGAGGCAGCTGCTGTTTGTGCTCATGGAGTTCAGGAAGCTTTTCGCTGCTCTGCCCATCCAGATGAAAGGTCCCACAAAGGGTCCAGGCAATGGGTTCTCAGTATGCCCCTTCTGGAACCTTGACAGCAGATGAGATCACCGCAGTGTTTCAGGCACATGAACAAACTGAAAACAAAATGTCCTCTCAAGCTTTCCTGCTTCCTCATTTTCCCCAGGCAGTTTCATCCCCAGATTACAGCGGGTCAAGTGTGCTCCCTCATGAGGTACTGATGGAAAAGCAGCGTGCTGATGGTACACTCAGCAGAGTGATCTGGTATGTAGAAAGAGGACAAAGGCCGTCAAGACGAGAGCGAGACAAAGAACCAAATGAAGTCAACAAGCTGTTGAAAGACTGGGATAAATTGGCCTTGAAAAATGGTGTGCTGTATCGAGTGACAAGGAATGTTGTAACTAAAAGGAAGTCTCACCTTTTTATTTTTCCATCTTCGTTGCGCACAAAAGTCCTTAAAGGTATCCATGATGAGGCCGGTCACCAGGGACAGCAGCGAACCTTGTATTTGGCTAGGCAAAGATTTCATTGGTTGGGCCTCAATAAGGATGTTGTGGATTATGTGAGATGCTGCAGAAGGTGCGTAGTCAGCAAGTCCCCAGAGCCTGAAGCCAGGGCACCTCTAGAAAACATCATAACTTCTGAGCCTCTTGAGCTGGTGTGTGTGGACTTTTGGAGTGCAGAGGACTCTGCTCAAAAGTCTTTGGATGTTCTTGTGGTCACTGATCACTTTACCAAGATGGCTCAAGCCTTTTTGTGTCCAAACCAATCAGCGAAAGCAGTTGCACATCAACTATGGCACAATTATTTCTGTATATATGGTTTCCCCAAGAGACTGCATTCAGATCAAGGGGCCAATTTTGAGAGTGTTTTGTTAGCCGAGCTGTTGGCAGTGGCCGGTGTCCAGAAGTCCCACACGACACCCTACCACCCAATGGGGAATGGCTCCTGTGAGAGGATGAACAGGACCCTAGGGAACTTGATTCATGCTCTTCCACCTAAAGCCAAGCACAAATGGCCTGCAGCTTTGAAGTCTCTCACCTTTGCATACAACTGCATGGTTCATGAAACGACAGGTTACGCACCCTTTCTACTCATGTTTGGGAGGGTGCCAAGGTTGCCCATTGACCTCATCTTTGGTTCTGTGCTTGATGTTCCTGGAGTGACGGACTACAATCAGTACGTCCAGTCACTGAGAAGACACTTAAAGGAAGCCATTGATATTGCACAAAATAGGTCTGCCAAACAACTGCGGCGGCATGCTGACCTTTATAACAGGAAAGTCAGAGGAGCGCCTGTGGAAGAAGGCGACCACGTGTTGCTGGCTAACAAGGGAGAGCGTGGGAAGAAGAAGCTTGCTGACCGCTGGGAAAGTGTCATTTATGTTGTCATTGAGAAGAATGTAGACAGCCACACTTTCAAGATTCGAAATACATCCACAGGTCGAGTCAAACTGGTGCACCGCAACTTGATAATGCCAGTGAACTTCCTCCCCTTGTTTGACCCCACAGCTGAGGAGAGAGCAGACTGTGACTCTGTGTCGAGCTCCACAGACCTTGTTGTAGAGACAGGATTAGTAGAGGCTTCTGAGGACTCAACGGAATACAGGACTAGAGCGTGGGTGTCGGGCTTGCCATCTGTGTCTTCTGAGGTTTCCAGTCTGGGTGTTTCTGTTCAACATAATGCAGCTTGGGTTAGCGGGCAACACGATACTGGCGGTACATCTGCAACAGATGTCATTATACCTGTGTCACTTGTAGGTCCTGAGTTAGATGTTCCACTTCAGGCTGTGCTCTCTCCTT
This sequence comes from Oryzias woworae, assembly GCA_016861445.1. Lineage (NCBI taxonomy): Eukaryota > Metazoa > Chordata > Actinopteri > Beloniformes > Adrianichthyidae > Oryzias > Oryzias woworae. The sequence goes on from BOLG01001566.1 coordinate 37,974, forward strand.
CAGTGGCTCAAACAGCTATTGAGGATGGCTCAACCATTGTGTGTGACTCAGCTGCTGAGGAAGGGCCGGTCCCTTGTTCTCCTTCAAAAGACCCTGCACCTACTGATACTGATGTTGTGGCCATTGCGGAGTCCAGAGCGGTCATGAGTCGTGTTAGATCAAGGGCTGGAAGATTGCTGAAGGCAGTTAATAGGCTCATTGAAATGATGCATCAGAAGACTGGGCTGACATTGTAGTTAGAACATTGAAGTAGAACAACAAATACAGATTGTTGTAAAGTTCCATGTTGCATTTTAGGGTGACAGTTTTTTTTCAATGTATTTTTTTTGGGTGATCCATCTCTGGAGTGTACGGTGGTGGCTTACAGTGCGCAGTTATGAAATATGTAACAGGCATATTTTACTCTGTGTGTGGTAGCGGAGTCTGGCCAACTCCCTCCATACTGACTCTTTTGGAGTGGTCTTTTGACTGAGATATTGTGACTGTAGTAGAACTTTCACCAGTAATGTGTAGTTCGGCAGATGATGCTGAGGATGTGTTGTGTACATTGTTTCTAATTTTGTTTGACTGTTATCTAGGGATTCCTTTGTTGGTGATGTTTCTGTGATTGGTCATTCATTGCTTTTGTTTTTTTTTTGGGCCTGTATGCAAGTGGATTTTAGCAGGGGGGAATGTAACATAATACATGTAAATCCACTTGCCACTTATAATTTATGTATTATTTTATTATTTTTATGGGCTCTTTAGCGCCCCCTGTTGACTCATGCCTCTTTTAGTTGTTCAGCACCAAAACTTTATTAGTTGAGGCACAGATATGCCCGAGGTAGGTCGCATTTTGCAGCACTCTGTATATTCATTTTCATTTGTAGCTAATGTCTAGTTGTGAGATATTATTTTGTGTGTGATTTAAGTGTTTCTTTGTTACGTGAATATATTTTCATTAGCCAATATGCATATGTTAAAAAGACCAGTTACTTTTTGTAGCGTGCTGTGTGTAATGCAGGCGGGAGCCTTCCATGTCTGACCATCACCTTTTTATGAAGCAGCAGCAGAATAAACGTCCAATCAAAGACAAGTCGGCTGTCCTGTCGTTCAAAAACAAAACCAACACAACGCAGAGAATCGCCCTGAACCAGCCAGTACAAAGACTGAGCGGGTTACATGAACATCTCAGTCTTTCGTGTCGTTGATATTACTCATAGGAAATGCTAAATCACATTCATCATTTCTTTTTTATATAAATGACAGTATATGTAGAAATGACTATTTATCCTTAAGTTTGATAATGACATTTGAAGTTAAACTTTATTCATAAAAAGGCTTTTGATGCTTGTTGAATGTACAGAAACCTTTGGTCTGCACACACATGTCCTCACAAAAACTGATGAAGGATGTCACAGTGTCAGTGAGTTCATCCAGGTCTGAGGCAGCAGCTACAAAGACAAAGCAGGCTTGTAGTTGAATCTTTGACTTATCCGTCCATCTCTTCATGGTTCTCTCTACGGGCTTCTCTGATTTTAGCTTTTGTCTGTAGGTTGGGATGAAATGGACTAGGCAGTGGTCAGAAAGTCCCAAAGCAGCGCGGGAAACAGAGCGATATGCGTCCTTTATTGTTGTGTAGCAGTGGTCCAAAATGTTTGAGCCTCTGGTTGAACAGGTCACGTGCTGTTTGTATTTGGGCATTTCAACTTTAAGATTTGCTCTGCTAGAATCCCTGAGAATAATCAGCAGAGAGTCCGGGTGGGTTTTTTCAGCGTCTGTGATCTGTTCAGCAAGTAGCTGTAACACCTCTGGTACGCTTGCCGGTGGTGGAATGTACACATCGACCAGTACGAACGAGGAAAACGCTCACGGTAAATAGAAAGGTCTACAGTTTATAAAGAAGGACTCTAAGTGTGGGCTGCATGTCTTCGATAACACTGTGATATCTGTGCACCAACCTTTGTTTATGAAGAAACACATTCCTCCTTCCTTTGATTTCCCCGACAGCACTGCACTGCGGTCCGCACGGTGCAGCTGGAAGCCCGGCAGATGTAGTGCGCTGTCCAGGATGGGTTCACCGAGCCAGGTTTCAGTGAAGCACAGGGCGGAGGAGGAGCAGCGAAAATCTAAGTTCTTGTTTAGGAGGAACAGCAGTTCGTCCACTTTGTTAGCTAGAGAGCGGACATTTCTCAGGTGTATGGCCAGGAGAGCTGTGCGTAATCCTCCCTCCTAAGTTTCACGAGCGCGCCTGCCCATTTCCCACACCGGCACCTCCGTCTAAGTCCGCAAAAGGCTGCTTCGCCTCCAATCATAATGTCCATAAAATGATTTGACTCAGGGGAAACTGGAGAAAAAAATCTGGTACGTGGTGTGACCTGATGTGCGAAAGCTCCTCCCTGCTAAATGTAACTGCAGAGGAAGAGCAGAGAGCAGCATTAAAAGGGAAAAAAGCGACAAGTATGAGAGAGCACAGCACTGAGGCAGACATTTGTGGCACCGTCTTGCTAAAATGATTGACTGGAGAAGACAAGTGACAAAGTCCATGCTTTTGTGAGACCGTGACCCAGAAGGTCGTAGCACGGGCAATGAGTGAAGGCCCTCTGGATGTCGTCTGTCGGTCTTGGACAGCGTGCACTCAGGACAAGCAGCCACATATTCTTTCACATCTCGTTGTAGGGTGGGCCACCAGAACCGCTGCTGCACCACAGAAAGGCTACGACGAACCCCTGGATGACAATACAGACGTGAAGCATGACACCATTGTATAACCATGGATATGAGATTGTCCAGAACAAAGAGACGGTCTTGTGGACAGGCTGACGGTGTGGGTAACTGCTCAGTAGCTTTCAAAACCTCATTTTGAATTTCAGTGTTCAACAAGGCTTTACGGACAGACGATGAGAGATAGGGTCTCCTCTTTGTCATGCAGACGAAGACAGAAAGTCAGACACACACACACAGACAGACACACACACATACAGACAGACACAAACACACACACACACACACATAGACACAGACAGACAGACACAGAAAGACACACAGACAGACAGACACAAACACACAAGGACAGACAGGCACACACACACACAGATACATAAGAGAGACACAGACAGAAAGAAACATATACACACAGAGAAATGTACAGAGAGAGAGACACACACACAGACACAAAAACAGATACATACAGACAGACACACACACACACACAAGGACAGACAGACACACAGACAGACAGAAGGTGTTGGCGGGGTACTGTGAGTTGGTTTAACTTTTGCATTATTTCATTTATGCTTCTGTTTAACTGCGAGAAATTTGCTACGTGAGCATGCATGGTGTCCTCTACCTGGGCCTTCCATTCTATTTCCTGATTAGGGTCCATAGTAATCAGTTTGTACTGAAAGGTTTGTATTTGTACCCCAATAAATATAATCACGGAATGAGTATCGCAGGGTTTATTTGGTTCAGGCAGGACGAAGAAAGTGACAAAGAGCAGTAACAACCTCTGGTCAGCAGGGGGCACACATATATTGGCAATGGCAACTTGTGAACCAGGATCAACTGATGAAAACTGCAGCAGTAGTTCGAGCCAGTGTGTGACTGAGGGCTGACGTTGAGTTTATTGAGTTTATTGTGTTTAGTGGGCTGTGCCTCTACTCAATCTATAAGGACTGTGACCCGTGGACAACGGGCCTGATTTCTTCTCCTGATCAGGTTTCAAGCAAAAACACCATCATTTGTGTCTTTAATTTTTCTTTTATTGACACTAGAAAATGTTATCTTTTGACAGATCATGCTGAACCTGGTCATGGAGATCCTAACAGTTAACCCTGGTCTTTCCGGGCTTTTGTTCGCGGCTGTGTACAGAGGTTTGAATCCCACAAAAACTGAAACTCACTCCATGTAATTACTACAACCCTGCATTGAAAACTCTACCTACTGTTGTGTTTTTAGTACAGTTTTCTTCTCTAATCAACGTCCTGGCTGCGGCGACAGTGGAGGACCTGATCAAACCGTACATCAGGAGATCAGAGAGACACCAGCTCATCATCTCCAAAGCCTTAAGTGAGTTCCTCGTGTTCATCTGAGAAGTGTTGCACGATTAAGTGTCAGAAGATGGAATCTGTGTCCCACCATGTGCCGGTACAGGTTTCTTTTACGGCGTCGTCTTCATCGCCATGGCGGGACTGGCATCAGTTTTGGGAGGGATATTGCAGGTAAAACAAACCCGTCCTGTAATTGGTGAGGGTCTTTACAGTCTATGAAAGGTCTCCAAGTTCGTGTCGACATTCGTACACAGGCGTACGTCGTCAACTGTCAAAGAGGAAGATAGAAATCAGACGTCAACTTCAGCCTCGTCCTACTTTTAAGGTGTGACGGATAAATACAAAGAAACAGTCACCAAAAGTGGTATTTTCTAAGTATAATTATAAACACAAATCCAGGATGTGGGTGGAGAGAATCCAGTAGTTTTCTGAAATAAAACTTCAGTTCATAAATGAAATAGAAAATACTGTAGGTTATGTGAGGCCTCGTACCCACTGTCCCACAAAGCGGTAGCAGTTCACAGCCTGCAGGGTGGGGGCCACTGACTAACATGGACAATAAATATAACAATTTTAGGAAGAAGCAATATTTTAATGTTATCGGTATTATTATTTTTGTGTTGTGCACAATCACATCAAGATTCCATTCAAATTCAAGCTTATTAAATTCAAACTCTACGAATTTTAATTCAAATGAAATATAAACACTTCAACAAAAAAGCTGGTTTTGAACTTTCTATATCTGTTTGGGTCTGAAAAAATATCATCCAAGTTTATGAAGACTTTTTTTGATGCCTGCCTCATCACAGGACGTATGGCACAAGGCAAGAAGGCGCTGGTGAGCCAGAGAATGTGACACAGCGGCTAAAGAATAATACTTAAAGAGAGCTAATCAAATTCAGCCTTTAGTTATTCTTTCATATTGTTTATCATCATTTTCTAAACTGACGATTATGTTTTTTAAAACCCCTAACTCAAGAATGTGTTGAGGTCACTGATAATGATCTCCACTAAGACAGACTTTTAAAACTGAAGAAAGAAAATATACTTTTTTATGCTGATTTTTTTTTTCTCTGCTACAGTTTGTAAACAGACAAAAATGTTGAAATAAGATTTTACACAACACACTTTATCTGCTGCCAAAATAAATGGTGAAAAGCTACTCTGTAGGGTTCATGTTTTTAAATCTGACCTGAGTACGTTCAGTGCCTCACCAGCCTTGTGAAAGGTAGCCTGGACTGCAACCCCCGCAGCCCAGAAAGGGCCACAGCGGGTTAAGAAAACGAATGAATGGATGGATGGAAGTCCAAGACAAAAATGCTCGCATTGTCCTCAAGTACTCTTCCACTTGTCGAGTCACCTGAACATGTCACATGCTCAAAGCTGAGTCCCTATTGGATGATGATATGTGGCAACCTTGCCAAAGTTCAGAAAGTTGTGAACTCTGTGCCCTCCACCTATAGATACACTGCCGAAATTGCGCCATTAATTGTTGACATAATCCATGTGCAGAGTCCGAAGTTAACACTTAAATAATCAAAATCAGCCATCACTTTTGAATTGCTGATTAACATAATTATTAAAAAAAAAAAAACTAATGAAACAGGCCTGGACAAAAATGATGGTACCTCTATAAAAGATTCAAAACTATTTGACCAGACTGACATGATTAACTCAGGTGTGTCCTTCAATTGATATCACAGGTGTTACCAAACTCATAATCAGTCAGTCTGCCTATTTAAAGGGAGACAAGTAGTCACTCTGCTGTTTGGTGAAAAGGTGTGTACCACACTGAACATGGACAACAGAAAGCGAAGGTGAGAATTGTCCCAGGACATCCGAAAACAAATGATAGATCAACATCTTAAAGGTAAAGGCTATAAGACCATCTCTAAACAGCTTGAACTTCCTGTGACAACAGTGGCTCATATTATTCAGAAGTTCAAGACCCACGGGACAGTAGCCAACCTCTCTGGACGTGGCCGCAAGAGGAAAATTGATGACAAATCGAAGAGACGGATCGTTCGAATTGTATCCAAAGAGTCCAGAACAACCTCCAAAGAAATTAAAGGTGAACTCAAGGCCAAGGTACATCAGTGTCAGATCGCACCATTCGTCGTTGTTTGAGCCAAAGTGGGACATCATGGGAGACGACCAGGGGACACCACTGCTGAAAAACAATCATAAAAAAGCCAGACTGGAATTTGCAAAAATGCATGTTGACAAGCCCCAAAGCTTCTGGGAGAATGTCCTTTGGACAGATGAGACCAAGCTGGAGCTTTTTGGTAAGGCACATCAACTCTATGTTCATAGACTCAAAAACCAAGCATACGAAGAAAAGAACACTGTCCCTACGGTGAAACATGGAGGAGGCTCAGTAATGTTTTGGGGCTGCTTTGCTGCATCTGGCACAGGGTGTCTTGAATGTGTGCAAGGTACAATGAAATCTGTAGACTATCAAGGCATTCTGGAGAGAAATGTGCTGCCTTGTGTCAGAAAGCTTGGTCTCAGTCGCAGTCATGGGTCTTCCAACAGGACAACGATCCAAAACACACAGCCAAAAACACCCAAGAATGGCTGAGAGAAAAGCGTTTGGACTATTCTAAAGTGGCCTTCCATGAGCCCAGATCTGAATCCCATTGAACATCTGTGGAAGGAGCTGAAACATGCCATTTGGAGAAGACACCCATCAAACCTGAGACAACTGGAGCAGTTTGCTCATGAGGAGTGGGCCAAAATACCTGTTGACAGCTGCAGAACGCTCATTGACAATTCAGAAATCGCTTCATTGCAGTGATTGCCTCAAAAGGTTGTGCAACAAAATATTAAGTTATGGGTACCATCATTTTTGTCCAGGCCTGTTTCATTAGTTTGTTTTTTAAAATAATTATGTAATCAGCAATTCAAAAGTGATGGTTGATTTTGATTATTTAATTTTCAATAAATTTTTTATTTACTGTTACTTTTGTAAGTTTCAAGTGATTTCAGTGAGAATTGTGGGTTTTTCCTTCTTTAACTGAGGGGTACCAACAATTTTTCTACGTGTGTAGATAAAAGTGCTTCTTTAATTTGGAGTAAGAACTAGTGTCACGTGACTAATCAGCGCGAGCACATTCCAGAATCACAACGAGGTTCATCACGAAGAGCACGGCGCAATCTGTTTCCATCTATCAAGGTAAGACTTTATATCTGTACTGCTTCTTTATATAAAAAAAAAAAGTATCACTTAAATGTATTCTTGTTAGTGGCTGATTCGACAGTCGATGAAATGTATTTCGACTGGTTTTTGAAGATGTTTCCCGTTTGAAAACGTGTAGGTTAGTTTTCATGAACGTGTTATAGGTAAATAAAACTATTTTTATGTCGTAAACAAACTTGTTGCTGATATCATTTTTTATATCTGCACGAACTAAATTGCTCATAACTTTACTTTTACTCACTTACTAGCTTGCTAGCTCTGACACTAGCTAGCACCGAGTGCATGTGCTGAGAATGGCGCTGTGGTTTCCACTGTTGTTTTTTGGCTTGCCCTGAAGAAAGTGTTTTAATTAAACGCTTATGCTGCGTATCACGTGTCAATTCTCCGTTGGACACCGCTTTTATGCTCGTGTGTCCTCAAATGTGAGCTTAAGCTTGACGC